>ML854267.1:0-15472 GCA_009831015.1 Picea engelmannii
TGGAACTACTAACAAAGTTGTTGATGCTTTGAGCATGAAATGTTTGCTTATGCAGGAATTCAGAGTCAAGACTTTGGGTTTTGATAACCTCAAAGAAATGTATAGGGATGGCCTAGATTTTAAGGAGGCATATGAGGCATCTAAGAATCCAATTCTCAGGGATAGAAGCCAATGGACTGAATACATGATCTAGGATGGATTATTGTTCAAGAGCAATAAGCTATGTATTCCAAAATACTCCATGAGGGAGAAACTGGTGAAGGAAAACACAATGGAGGATTGGTTGGGCACTTTGGTCATGATAAGACGTTCTCAAAGTTGAATGGCTCATCTTTTTGGCCAGGGATGAGGACAGATGTTAAGAAATTTGTGGACAGATGCAGGATTTGTCAGCATACAAAAAGGAAAAGGCAGAACACAGGGTTATATAAACCAATGCCCATACCAAAAAGGCCATGGCACACAGTGGGCATGGATTTTATATTGGGACTACCAAGAACATAGATAAGCTATGATTCAATCTCTGTGGTAGTCAATAGATTTTAAAAGATGGCACATTTCATACCATGACAGAAAACCAGTGACGCAACTCATATTGCGAACCTATTTTTCAAGGAAGTCGTCAGACTTCATGGCTTGCCAAAGAGTATCATGTCTGATCGAGATACCAAGTTCGTAGGAAATTTCTGGAGGACCTTATGGAAAAATCTGGGGACAAGTTTGTCTTTTAGATCAGCATATCATCCTTAGACGGAAGTCATGAACAAAAGCTTGGGAGATTTGTTGAGGAGCTTAGTGACTGAACACCACAGTCAATGGGATCACATTCTGCCACAGGCAGAATTTTCTTATAATGATTCGCTTAATAGAAGCACAGGGCAGAATCCATTCCAGATTGTATATGGAATGAAGCCAAGGGGATTTTCTAAATTAAAATATTCAGAACAAGATGAATTCAGGAGTGCTAGTGCAAAAGACTTTGTAGAAGGGATGAAGGAGCTTCACAACCGAGTTAAGGAGTGATTGCAGAGTTCAAATCAAGAATACAAGTGGAGAGCAAATCAACACGAGAAAGAACTTCAATTTGAAGTTGGTGATCTCGTTCTTGCGCATTTGAGGAAAGAGAGGTTCCTGAGGGGAACGTATAATAATCTGAAGATGAAAAAGACTGGACCGTGCAAGGCCATAAGGAAATTTGGGGCAAACTCATATGAAATTGAATTACCCGATGGGGTCGGAATCTCATTGATATTCAATGTTGCAGATTTGTACCCTTACAGAGATAAAGAAGCAGGAGATGAAGATGAACAGAAAGAGATTCAATGGAACAAACAAATTCCTGTAGCTGAAAAGCCGCGGATGGAAAGCATAATTGACAAAAGGGTTAGCAAAAAGACCAGGAGAAAAGAGTATTTTGAATACTTGGTCAAATGGAAGGGACATCCAGTTGAAGATGCTAGTTGGGAAGATGCAGTAGAAATTCAAAAGCATGGACAAACCATGCAGGAGCTCATGAATAGGAGTTCATGAAAATTTTCAAGCAAGGAGTATGATGCAGGAGCATTGTAAGCAACCAACCAAGCGATCAATGTAAAGCAAAAGATAGATGGAAAAATGCACAGATGGAAAAAGGAGCATGTTTTCATAAGAACCGTTTTGAATTTTGAACTTAAAAGAATTAATGTAATAGTTAGGAAGAAGGCATACTTTGCATTTATACCTAGGAGATATGAACAGATCTGGGCGGATTACTCCCATCTGTCAAATTGTAATAGGCATTTAAGTTTTTTAATAAAAGTAGGTAGATTTGAATTAAGAGATTAGACAGTTTAGAGAGTAGGAGGGAAAATGGATATAGACACCCTCACCCTTGTATCATTGTAACATTATCATAATTGAGAGCTGAAGCATAGAGCTATAGAGAAGAACCCATGTACATAAGCACTTGAGTTAATATATGAAGCTTTGACTCAATTTTCATGGTGTTGTGATGCTTACTGTTTACATTTGTTGAATGGTATGTCTACAGTTGTTTTATTCTCTTTGTTTATGCATTTGTCTCAATGTTGTGTTGAATGTGTGATTTCATGTTAAGTATATGAAGTTTGAGAGAGGAGAAGAATGAGTTTCAATTGTTTCTCATCCTGAGAGTTCCTGCAAGGAGTGCAGTGAAATGTTCGCAAGGTGTGCGTTGATGAAGGTCTGAGTTTTATCTCAGAAAGATCAGGAAGGATATCGTTGTTCTCATTCCAACAGAAGTGCATGAGAAGCACATAAGTCATGCAAGGTGTGCGTAGGCTAGTTGAAGCCTTAGAATATATCAACTAAGGTTGAAGAGTAAAGGAATGTTGTTTCTGAGAGTGCACAGAGTCGAAGAATCAAATACACAGAAGTATTTGAAAGATTGCCCCAAAGAGGGTGTGCAAGAGTCCTTTCGAGACTTGAGGTTGCAATAGAAATCTCAGGAGGGTCAGTGCCTTTGAAGTATTCAAAGGAAGACGGGGAGCTGAATCATCGAGCAAAAGGTTAAGTTCTGACGAAATAACCTTGGCTCGTTTCAAGGTTCAACATCGACCATTGATCGTGACAGTCGAGCTGTCAAGATCAGTTCAGCAAATCAGGGTTTGTAAGTCCGGAGTGCAAGCCAAATCCCTTTGTCACTCAAACTTCCGAATCGCGAAATGGATTATCATGTGTGAAGACGTGGCATAGAATTTTCGGCACTTCGAAATTTTGGAGTTCGGCATTTCGGGGGTCCTGACGACAAGGATTCGGGGCATAGTGGAGAGAAAATCCCGAAGTCATGAGTCGCGACAGGATTTTGGCATGGAATTTCGGGATTTCGACACTTTGGGTGTCGGGAAGTAGAGGAGGTAGTGTTTTGGGATCGAGAGTTTCGAACTCCCAGTACCTGGAAGCCCAAAATAATGTGGGTCATCGGATCGAATGAAGGCTTATAGCCCTTGATCCCATGGAAGGCACCATTTCAGAGTTCAGGGTTTTGAAGTGATAGAGGAATGGTTGTCGAAGGGTTGTTCAAGTTTCGAAAACCAGAAAGCTTGAGTGGACAGGTGGCAAGAATCCATATGGGAAATAGAGTACAATGGGGAAGACAAGTTGGCATGTACTCGTCGCCAAGCAAAGTCAATCTTCATTGACTGTTTCAGGTGTCAAAGGTTAGAGAACTGGGAGACTTGTATCCAGATTCGTGAAGTCACGAAGTTCAAAACTCCGAATCAATGAAAAATTTTGTTGGGGAGCCAGCCTTTGTTGAATGCATCGGGGTTTGGCATTTTGATAGTTTCGAAGACAAGAGGTCAAGGTTCTTTGCTCCAGAATTCCCGAAGTCGTGAAACGTGACACAACTGTGGAGGAGGACGTGGCCAAAGATTTTGGTGTTTCAACATTTCGGGTTTAGGGGGGTTGAAAAGATGAGAAACTTGACAACATGAATCGTGATATCGTGAAACCTAAAGTCTCGATTCAGCAAAGGGCACAATCATATTGTTGGTCAGGAGATTTGGGTTGATGCCTTGTGTTTGATCATGTGGGCATACCTATAAGGACCTGTGGAAAACATCGTTGTGTGTGTGTGGGATTCCCTGTGGGGGAATCGAAGAGTCAATTTGACTCAGGGGTAAATTTAGAACGATCCTGCGTAGATCTCGGCCTGAGGGTTGGGGGTCTGCATCAGTTTGTGGTATCAGAGCACGACTTTGTTTGTATATTGCAGACGGAAGACGTAGAAGGAAGAAGAGTACTTTGATATGCATCATTTGGTATCAGATCTCAAAACAAGTTCTTTGCTTTCTGTAGCAGAGAGAACAGGGGAACATCTTACAGCCATGCTGCTGAGAAGAAGAGACAGGCCAATGCCAATGCCTGATCTAGCAAGAGAAAGAGAAATGTGCGAGTTACGTGCCAGGATTGATGCCATGGAGACAACACAGAGGTGCACAGTCGATGCTGGGGATATCAGCGAGGTCGAAAGTGAAAATGAAGATGGAAACGAAGGAGAAGAAGTCGCAGTCGAAGATGCATATGAACGTCTATTTAGGGCTATTTCTAGGATAGGTGCCAGAGCAAAAATGGAGATTCCCATGTATGAGGGAAACCTGGATGTTGAAGAGATTCTAGACTGGATTAGAGCTCTAGACAAATACTTCGACTATGAGGATGTCGAGGAAGACAAGAAAGTGAAACATGCCATCACTAGACTTAAAGGGCATGCAACACTATGGTGGGATGAACTGCAGGCTGACAGATGTTGCAAGGGCAAGAAGAAAATCAAAAGATGGGATAGAATGGTTGCAAAAATGAAGGCCAAATTTATACCCAGGGATTATCAAATCACTTTGTTTCGTAGGCTGCAAAATTTGAGACAGAAGCTTATGTCAGTGAAGGAATACACTGAATATTTCTACAGGATAAACATCATAGCAAGTCATTGGGAAAGCGATGATCAAAAAGTTGCCAGGTACATGAATGGTCTACGATATGACATTCAAGATGAGATAAGCATGATGACTATTCGAAATGTGGAAGATGCTTATCAAATAGCTCTGAAAGCTGAAGAGAAGCTGAGCTAGAAGCAAGGTCAAAGAGGCCGAGGTAGAAGTCAAGCCAAAGGCAAAACAATTGCCCAAGACAGAACTCATAAATCTAAAGAAGAGGGGAAGAAACCTCAAACCTAACCTAAGAGGGGAGGAAGCTCACAAGGAAGGCAGTATGCTGATAGAAATACTTTTCCTCGAACTAGAGGAAGAGGAAGAGGCAGAGGCGGTGAAGTAAAATGCTTTGTCTGTGGAAAAGTCAGACATAAATCCTATGAGTGTCCAGATAAGAAGAAAGATGTTGGTGAAACTCACATTGCCAAATCTCAAGGATGGAATGTTGAGGTAGAATACATTGAGGGTGGAAGATCTTTGATGATGAGGAAAGTTCTCTTGAAGCCAGAGAAGGAGGCAAAGAACCCAACCCAAAGAAACAGTCTATTTTGGACTGCTTGCAAAACAAAAGATAGAGTATGCAAGGTCATAGTGGACAGTGGTAGCACAGACAATCTCGTATCTACAGAGATGGTAGAAAAGCTCGAGCTGGAGATTGTTGTACATCCAAGCCCATAAAGAGTTTCGTGGCTACAAAAAAGACATCAGGTAAATGTCACTAAACAGTTTTTAGTTGAATTTAAATTAGGAGGATATAAGGATGAAATATTATGTGATGTCATTCCCATGGATGTTTTTCATCTATTGTTGGGTAGATCGTGGCAATATGACAGGAACGTGATTCATGATGGGAGAAAGAACACGTACACCCTAGAGAAAAATGGTAGGACTCATATGTTGCTACCAATTAAAGATAAAGAGGTGAAAATAGAGATGAGCAGCATTGTACTTCTCATGAGTGGGAACGAACTTCTTAATCAGGTTAAGAAGAAGGAAGACACACAATTTATTGTGGTCACGAAGCCCAAAATTGTTTTGACCAGTACGAGGATAGATGATTCACCAGAAGAAATCCAGGAGTTGCTGGAAGAGTTTGTTGATATAGTAGTGGGTGAACTACCATGTTCATTGCCACCTATCAGGAGTATAAGTCATCATATTGATCTTATACCTGGAGCTAGTTTTCCAAACAAAGCAACATATTGGTTAACGACCCAAGAAAATGAAGAAGTTAAGAAACAAGTCCAGGACTTAATGGACAAAGGATTGATTCGAGAAATCTTGAGTCCATGCGTTGTTCCGACAGTGCTCAGCCGAAATAATGATGGAGGCTAGAGAATGTGTACAGACTCAAGGGAGATCAATAATATTACCATCAGATACAGATTTCCATTACCAAGGATTGACAACTCGATGGATTTCTTGAGTGGAGCAGGATTTTTTTCAAAGATTGATTTGAAAAGAAGATATCATCAAATTCGCATGAGAGAAGGTGATGAATGGAAGACAACATTCAAGATGAATGAGGGGCTATATGAATTTCTTGTCATGCCATTTGGCTTAACGAATGTGCCTAGTACTTTAATGAGATTGATGAATGAAGTCGTGAATGATTTCATAGGAAATTTCATCATTGTATATCTTGACGATATACTAATTTTCAACAAGACAGAAGCAGAACACTTAAAGCATTTAGTTGCAGTAATGAGAAGATTACAGCAACAGAAATTGTTGATAAATATGAAGAAATCATAATTTATGAGGACATAACTCATTTATTTGGGTTTTGTTATCTCTGCAAATGAGTTGAAGATGGATCCAAAAAAGGTAGATGCAAATAAGAATTGGCCATCACCAAAGAGTATATTTGAAGTACGAAGCTTCCATGGTTTGGCTAGCTTCTACAGGAAATTCATCCAAAACTTCAGTGGAATTGGAAGATCAATGATGGATACAGTGAAGAAAAGACACAAATCTTTTCACTGGACAGAAGAAGCAGAGAAGAGTTTCAACCTGCTGAAGAAGAAGATCATGGACCAACCAATTTTGGTTTTTCCGGATTTTAGTAGGACATTCCAGGTCAGGTGTGACGTGAGTGGATTTGCAATTGGAGTGGTCTTGAGCCAAGACAACAGGACGATCGCATACTTCAATGAAAAACTGAATGAAGTGAAGATCAAGTACTCAACATATGACAAAGAATTCTATGCAGTCATACAAGCACTGAAGAAATGGAGACATTATTTGGTTCCTAAAGAGTTTGTTTTGTACAGTGATAATCATGCTTTACAATTCATGACTCAACAGGAGAAGTTGAACAAAAACATGCTAAATGGGTTGAATTCATGCAGAATTTTACTTTTGTGATTAAGCATATTTTTGGAACTGCTAACAAAGTTGTTGATGCTTTGAAAAGGAAATGTTTTCTTATGCAGGAATTCAGAGTTAAGACTTTGGGTTTTGATAACCTCGAAGAAATGTATAGGGATGACCCATATTTTAAGGAGGCATATGAGGCATATAAGAATCCAATTCTCAGGGATAGAAGCCAATGGAATGAATACATGATCCAGGATGGATTATTGTTCAAGGGCAATCAGCTATGTATTCCAAAATGCTCCATGAGGGAGAACCTGCTGAAGGAAAAACATAGTGGAGGATTGGTCGGACACTTCGATCATGATAAGACGTTCTCAAAGTTGAATGGCTCATATTTTTGGCCAGGGATGAGGACAGATGTTAAGAAATTTGTGGACAGATGCAGGATTTGTCGACACACAAAAGGGAAAAGGCAGAACACAGGGTTATATCAACCATTTCCCATACCAGAGAGGTCATGGGACGCAGTGAGCATGGATTTTATATTGGGACTGCCAAGAACATAGAGAGGCTATGATTCAATCTTTGTGGTAGTCGACATATTTTCAAAGATGGCACATTTCATACCATGCTATAAAACCTGTGACGCAACTCATATTGCGAACCTATTTTTCAAGGAAGTCGTCAGACTTCACGGCTTGCCAAAGAATATCGTTTCTGATCAAGATACCAAGTTCGTAGGAAATTTCTGGAGGACCTTATGGAAAAAGATGGGGACAAGTTTGTCTTTTATCTCAGCATATCATCCTTAGACGGATGGGCATATGGAAGTCATGAACAGAAGCTTGGGAGATTTTTTAAGGAGCTTAGTGACTAAACACCACAGTCAATGGGATCACATTCTGCCATAGGCGGAATTTGCTTATAATGATTCTCTTAACAGAAGCACAGGGCAAAGTCCATTCCAGATTGTATATGGAATGCAGCCAAGGGGAGTTTCTGAATTGAAATATTTGGAACAAGCTGAATTTAGGAGTGTTAGTGCAGAAGACTTTGCAAAAGGGATGAAGGATCTTCACAGTCGAGTTAAGGAGTGATTGTAGAGTTCAAATCAAGAATACAAGTAGAGAGTAGATCAACATAGGAAAGAACTTCAATTTGAAGTTGGTGATCTCATTCTTGTGCATTTGAGGAAAGAGAGGTTCCCGAGGGGAACGTATAATAAGCTAAAGATGAAAAATATTGGACCGTTCAAGGTCATAAGGAAATTTGGGGCAAACACATATGAAATTGAATTACCTGATGGGGTCAGAATCTCACTGATATTCAATGTTGCGGATTTGTACCCTTATAGAGTTGAAGAAGCAGGAGAAGAAGATAAACAGAAAGAGATTCAATGGACCAAACAAATGCCTGTAGCTGAAAATCCGTAGATGGAAAGCATAATTGACAAAAGGGTTAGCAAAAAGACCAGGAGAAAATAGTATTTTGAATACTTGGTCAAATGGAAGGGACATCCAGTTGAAGATGCTAGTTGGGAAGATGAAGCAGAAATTCAAAAGCATGGACAGACCGTGCAAGAGATCATGAACAAGAGTTCAAGAAAATTTTCAAGCAAGGGAATATGATGCAGGAGCATCGTAAACAGCCAGCCAAGAGATCAATGTAAAAGCGGAAGACAGATGGAAAAACGCACGGATGGAAAAAGGAGCACGTTTTCATAAGAACCGTTTTGAATTTTGAACTTAAAAGAATTAATGTAATAGTTAGGAAGAAGGTGTACTTTGCATTTATACCTAGGATATATGAATAGATCTGGGGGGATTACTCCCATCTGTGAAATTGTAATAGGCATTTAATTTTGTTAATGAAATGATCTGTAAAAGATCTTTTAATGACTGTGGATGAGTTTTTAAATTGCATGCGTTAATTAACCATTTAAGAAGGTGAATGAAAGAGGATGAATTTAATGAAGGAACATAGCATCCATAAAACATTATACATATTTGAATTGAAGCAATAAGAACAACAAACCATAACAAGAGAAGTGATAACGGAGTTCAGCACAAAATTGCCTACGTCTTTGGGCCTTTGTCTCAGTGGGGGAGGCTTCTTTATTTCTGTTCAAAGCTCAAAAAGTACATTTCAACAGTGCCATTAGGCTACAAGACTAATCTGGTCATGTTCTTCTAGATCTCTAGAACCCAACAGAAGAAACGGCATGCAAAACGGATGACCGGAGCTCCCAGAAATGGCCCGCAAAGGTCTGCTCCTCAATAGCTTCCCTGCATAAAAATGGCTTTGGCTTGGCTTCCCTTCAGCATAACTATGCTTTGAATATCCTCCATGGCCTCAAACAGACCTGGTTTTTATAGATCTGAAGTTGGTTATCCATCCCCAACTTCCTCCCAAAAACTGGGCTCAAAAAGAGTCCAAAATCTCCCAAAAATGACCAAAATCCATTAAATCTGCTGATAAAATCACTGAAAAAATCATTTTCCAATGTTAAAAAACGCATTTTTTGGCAAATATCAGGCTAAGCCCCCTAATCTGGGCACTAGCTCCTAGATCTGGGTGCATGTGCATGTGATCTGGGCTTTAAAAAGGGCGCCCTAAGTGGGCTAAGCTCCTTTTGGAGTGCACCCCCCTGGTCTCATGGGATTTCCCCAAGATCCTTGGGATGAGATTATCCTTTGGGTGTGCCCATGAGGAGAGCACCCTCCTTTGCTGGGTTGTGTTCATGTGTAAGAGTTAAGCCCCAGCCCCCTTTTTGCCCCTTTTCACTTTATTGCACTTTATTTAAATTAAAGTGAGCTTGGTATTAAAAGTACCACCAAGGGCGCATTGGTAAGGGAGTTTGGCTAAGTCTTGGGCTGACCCAAGAGATCATGGGATCAAACCCCATGAGATCCATAATATTTTTCCTATGATCCCATTGACCAATCCCATGGTGCCATGTGGCAGCCCATGACTGGGTCATGTGGCACCCAACAATTCGTCAACAAATTGCCACTTGTCAATTGCTGGGTGGATCCCTATCACTGACCAGTCACCTTGCAACCTGCCACATGTCACCTCTGCCACTGCCACGTGTCACCTCCAGAGAGTGCCACATCACCCTTTGACTGTTGACTTTTTTTTTTTACTTTTTAGTTGTTTGGGAAAACGGTCAGAGTGCGATAACTCTCGCATACGATGTCCATTTGAGAAAGAAAATATATGGACGAAATCGGGAGAACAAGACGGGCGCAATGGCATTGGTTTCATCAAATTTTGAGCACTTTCATTTTTGAGCCTTTTTTTAGCCCTTTCAGGCTTTTGGATCCGATTCTGGATCATGAAACTAGGTAGATTTGAATTAAGAGATTAGAGAGTTTAGAGAGTAGGAGGGAAAATGGATATAGACACCCTCACCCTTGTATCATTGTAACATTATCATCACTGAGAGTTAAAGCAGAGAACAATAGAGAATAACCCATGTATAGAAGCACATGAGTTAATATATGAAGCTTTGACTCAATTTTCATGGTGTTGTGATGCTCATTGTTTACATTTGCAGAATGGTATGTCTACAATTGTTTTATTCTCTTTGTTTATGCATTTGTCTCAATGTTGCATTGAATGTGTGATTTCATGTTAAGTATATGAAGTCTGAGAGAGGAGAAGAATGAGTTTCAATTGTTTCTCATCCTGAGAATTCCTGCAAGGAGTGCAGTGAAATGTTCGCAAGGTGTGTGTTGACGAAGGTCTGAGTTTTATCTCAGAAAGATTAGGAAGGATACCATTGTTCTCATTCCAGCAGAAGTGCATGAGAAGCACAGAAGCCATGCAAGGTGTGTGCAGTCTAGTTGAAGACTTAGAATTTATCAACTAAGGTTGAAGAGTGAAAGACTATTGTTGTCGAGAGTGCACAGAGTCGAAGAATCAAATACACAGAAGTATTTGAAAGATTGTCGCAAAGAGTGCATGCAGGAGTCCTTTAGAGACTTGAGGTTGTAATAGAAAGCTTAGGAGGGTCAGTTCCTTTGAAGTATTCAAAGGAAGATGGGGAGCTAAATCATCACATAGAAGGTTAAGTTCTGGCGAAAGAACCTTGGCTCATTTCACAGAGATTCTTGAGGAAGAAATCGAACGGTTGAAATTCTTTGTGGAGAACTCGCAAAGTCATGAGGACCATAGGATCCAGAGGAGTTGCAGGGTGGATAAGGGTTGAACGAACCCATTACGTTGGTTTCAATATTCAACGTCGACCATTGATCGTGATCGTTGAGCCGTCAAGATCATTTCAGCAAATCGGGTTTTGTAAGTCTGGAGTGCAAGCCAAATCCCTTGGTCACTCGAACTTCCAAATCCTGAAATGGATTATCGTGTGTGAAGACGTAGCATATAATTTTTGGCGCTTCATAATTTTGGGTTTGGCATTTTGGGGGTCCTGACGACAAGGAGTTGGGTCGTAGTGGAGCGAAAATCCCGAAGTTGCGTGTCACGACAGGATTTTGGCGTGGAATTTTGGCATTTCGGCACTTTCGATGTCGGGAAGCAGAGGAGGCAGCATTTTGGCATCGATAGTTTCGAACTCCCGGTACCTGGAATCCTGAAATAACATGGGTCGTTGGATCGAATGAAGGCTTATAGCCATTGATCTGGTGGAAGGCACCATTTCGGAGTTCGAGGTTTTGAAGTGATAGAGGAATGGTTGTCGAAGGGTTGTTCAAGTTCTGAAAGCTGGAAAGATTGAGTGGACAGGTGGCAAGAATCCATGTGGGAAATAGAGTGTAGTGGGGAAGACAGGTGGCGTGTACTCATTGCCAGGCGGAGTCAATCTTTGTTGACTGTTTCAGGTGTCAGAGGTTGGAGAACCGAGAGACTTGTATCCAGATTCAAGAAGTCGCAAAGTCCAAAACTCCAAATCGACGAAAAGTTTCGTTGGGGAGCCATCCTTTTCTGGACGCATCAGGGTTCGACATTTCGACAGTTTCGAAGACAAGTGGTCGGGGTTCTTTTCCCCAGAATTCTCGAAGTCGTGAAATGCGACACAACGATGGAGGAGGATGTGGCCAAAGATTTCCAATGATGAGTTTTTAAATTAGTTATTTTGTGGAGCTTACTTGGCATCACACGGACGAATGGTACCCAAACAAGTGTCTCGAGATGATTTGATTGGATGTCAATTCTCCTTTCCACATGTGACCCTTGAATTTAACACATTTAATTACATTTGACATGTTATTTCTGGCTGTGATTGAGTGGTTTCGAGTTCACCTGATTTTCCCCCCGAAATGCATCTGGTGGCGCCACGTGGTCCCGAGTCGAAACCACGGTATTTTTATCGGACCACTTTCAAGAATTAACCTCCACGCTAGTTCTCAGCTTGATATGATCCATGGCCATTGATCTGTGGCACTGACTATTACACATTATTTTCGTCATCCCTATGATCGTTAATGATGTAAACCTATATGTTGCCTTCAGAAGGGTCAGTGGCCTGAGTTCCTGAAGAAGGAAGGCATAAGAAATTTTCCTGAGAAAAGAGGTTGCATTCTCCTTTGTAAAAACCCTATAAAAAAGGAAGTTTGTAGGTTGCTATATAGGCAGGGTGTGAGAATGCCTGATTCTCGGGGGTTGCACCATAGCTGGGTTGCGAGAGGTTCGCAGGTTTCTCTATAGGCAGGGTGTGAGAATGATTACATGTGGGAAAAAAGAGCATTTTCTCGAATCTTCTAGAGGGAGAAACTTCCATGGTGAGGTGGCATCCAAATGGTTTGGATCTTACTCGCTTTCATGATTTAGTGGGATCATCCTAACCTCCTCACCTTATCCTCTTCAACTTATAAGAGGAGAGGAGCTCTCATGGAAAAAGTTAGCTTTTGAGCTTTTGATTTTGGAGCTTGAAGTGGGATTTGGATTGGAATTGTTAGCTTGGTTAGAGTGGCTTTGAGATTTGCTTTGTCAAGGTAGATTGTGAGTGGCTATCAGATCCATGGTTTCAGAATCCTTGGAGCAAGAAGTGTGTGGGGAACGAAGGACAGTTGGAAGGGACCTTACGACATCAAGGCCATGGTTGCAATATCTCTTTCACATTTAATATGATACAGTAATATGATTCTTTCCTATAAAGCTTGTTGTGTTTTATTGTATGATTCCTTGATCACATACATAGGTTTATATTGAGTTTATGCTATTACTATCACTTTGCTTGGTTGCGTTCTTTTGCAGGATCATCATTGTATGAGCATTGGAATGGAGCTAGGATGGCGATGGCGAGAGGAAGCGACATTTAAACGGTATGTCACCCATCCCTCTTTGGTTAGTAAATTCAATATTTAAAACTTAAGGAAAGCATCATGTTCTGGTGTGTTTTGTTCTAGATCTAGGTGGATCTAGGGAGATCAGTTAGTTTCCACACCTACCGATTAGTCCAATAACACCCACGATCTATGACCCACCGAGTCCCCTCAAATCTGCACTTCTTCTAAACTTATCCCTCTTCTGCTAGATATGGCCCCATCCTCTAGTTTGTCATGTATCTACACCGGTTTAGCCTCTTGCTAAGTCTCGAAACTTGGATCCCATATAAGAATTTGTATAGTGACAACATAAAGGAGTTGAGGTCAAACACAATGAGACATTGTTTGATTACTGATCATTGAGGTATACCATTAAAAAACATGAGACAACCTACCAATAATTAAAGTAGGTATCAAGGCATCGAGTACATTCTTACAAGTGTGAATAAAGGAGTTGGGGTTGAACACTTGAAGAACCCATCAATCAAGATACATTGATGTATTCCCAACTGTCAATGGAGAGAGAACCTGCCACTAATGACTGGAAGCCTCAAGGTACTCATAAGACTCTAGGTCTAGTTTCCAAAATATATGAGTTGAAGTCAATGGAAGGAGACTCGCTGAAAGGAGAGCGTTAAGGAATATTTCATCATTCATCACGAGGTACAAATAAAGACCTTCAAGATTTAGAGGAAATCAGACGAAGAACAAGTTCATGAACCAATTACCCTATGCATCTTTCGTGTGTGCCAAGTGCAAGCAGTACACGAAAAAGACCCTTTGAATAGAAGCCAATGAAGAAACCTGCTGACAAAGGTGAGGAAACCACCAATAAGGATAATGGAATCCAAGACACTACACGAATCCCAATGTGTGAATATATGTCTTGCCTTCAAAAACAAGGGAAACCACCGAAGTAATGACCAATGATGAAATGTGGACTGTTGGGTTCAAGGTTACCCACCAATGATAAAAGTAGGGCCAGGGTGCGTGATATGACTATAGTATCATGTGACTCTGAGACAAACTGAGGGTATGGATGACGTGCAAAGTCAAGAGTTCTAAGGAATGGCTGACACAGGTTGATATACTTCCTTTGAACAAGAGCATGAGACATATGGAAGACTCTGGAAGCATAGACTCAATGATGAAACCATGAGATGCAGGAGGCACTAATGAAATTCTCTATAGGTACTGGAAGAGTAACCAGTCGGTAGAGAAAACTATCTGTAATGAGCTCAGCTTCCTAAGGCCATGCTAAACCCAAAATTATGATGAAAAACATAATCAATAACTTCATGCTATGTTCAAAGGCGACACAACTATTGCCAATATAATATAATACTCCCTTCCCACCCATTTTTTTTTTTTCATAAACAAATGAATTCTATGATATAGAGGAGGAAACGAGTGTCAAAAGTAATCAAAACTAGTTCCAGCAATGGAACATACCTATTCTCAATGCAAGGAGATGCATGTAGGAGATGGAAACTCGGTGGAATGCCCCTCCTAGGTATAGGGTGTCAAATTGAGAAGGATATAAATGAGGCTCTTCTTGGTTGAGGATGCAACATTGCTGAGGCAAACAGTTTATAACGCAAAGCGAGAACCCGCTATAGGCTCAATACTGCAAGCAAGGGCATGAGATGCAATCACAACTTAACACCAAAAAATGTCTTTTTTTATGATCTTTAGTCTATTTGGTGTGAAAAATGGATAAACTTGTGCCAAATAAACGTCCTTTCAAATCCAATTTACGAGTGTGAAAGAGATAAGTTCACTCGACAATCTTTTCACTTTTTAAAGATGAGTTGGAAAAGAGATTAAATCAAACTCGGTTCAGATTCCTCTAGGTATAAGGTAGCATGTTTATGAGTGAGAAATGAGGCTCAACATAAAGTCATGTATTAGCTATAAGGGACTCCCGGTCCTATGGAAAAAATATTTGCATGGGCACCAAATGAAGCTGAGGATCTAACTAGGGAACCCATGTTTGGTAAGTCTCTACCACTTGATAATGACACTTCTTATAGCAGATGGAGGGTTATGTCGCAACAAATGGGTTCATACCTAAGGCATATGAGTGAAAATTATAGGACAATGCAAAAGTGCATGATCGAATGGATACCTATCCTATATGTTGGGTAATGAAAATACATGTCTGTGGTTACAAACGACCAACATAACATGGAAATCCACAAGAATCCCTGGTGAAAACTACAAAAATGAATTCAATCCACTATTGTATTAGTACATTAGGTGAAAAAATGACTCAAAACTATAGAAAGTGGGTAAAAAATGTTATAAATAGTAACAAAACCAAAAATTACTATGTCATTTTGACTTTTTACCCAAATAGTGAAAACTGGACCAAATTACCTCTAATATTCAACTGGTGATTGCGGGAGCGTTGGGCGA
>ML854267.1:15572-36235 GCA_009831015.1 Picea engelmannii
CCAAAAAATGTCTTTTTTTATGATCTTTAGTCTATTTGGTGTGAAAAATGGATAAACTTGTGCCAAATAAACGTCCTTTCAAATCCAATTTACGAGTGTGAAAGAGATAAGTTCACTCGACAATCTTTTCACTTTTTAAAGATGAGTTGGAAAAGAGATTAAATCAAACTCGGTTCAGATTCCTCTAGGTATAAGGTAGCATGTTTATGAGTGAGAAATGAGGCTCAACATAAAGTCATGTATTAGCTATAAGGGACTCCCGGTCCTATGGAAAAAATATTTGCATGGGCACCAAATGAAGCTGAGGATCTAACTAGGGAACCCATGTTTGGTAAGTCTCTACCACTTGATAATGACACTTCTTATAGCAGATGGAGGGTTATGTCGCAACAAATGGGTTCATACCTAAGGCATATGAGTGAAAATTATAGGACAATGCAAAAGTGCATGATCGAATGGATACCTATCCTATATGTTGGGTAATGAAAATACATGTCTGTGGTTACAAACGACCAACATAACATGGAAATCCACAAGAATCCCTGGTGAAAACTACAAAAATGAATTCAATCCACTATTGTATTAGTACATTAGGTGAAAAAATGACTCAAAACTATAGAAAGTGGGTAAAAAATGTTATAAATAGTAACAAAACCAAAAATTACTATGTCATTTTGACTTTTTACCCAAATAGTGAAAACTGGACCAAATTACCTCTAATATTCAACTGGTGATTGCGGGAGCGTTGGGCGATGAAATCAGAAACCGTCTGGACCAGGTAATTCCTCTTCTCCTCATCTTCCTTTCTAGTGGATTGAAATTTTAAATTAGGTTTAAAATTTTGAATAAATTAGGGTGCAAATTGAGTAACTCGATGTACACGGGATACCATTCATCAGGTCGCCTATACGTGAGGTTATATGTGACTATGTAAAATATAGGGCGCGTATACTCAACTCTATATGCAACCGTAAATGCATAAGCCCACGTACAAGTCTGTAATCAATGATTTCTATGGTTGCTAACTCAAAATTTGACTTTTAACTTGCAGGACGATGCTAGAATGGAGGGAAAGGGAGCACGAGGAGGTAGATGCTACTGTGGACAGCGATCTGGGGGCCCAAATGGCCTTCAAAATATGTGGCTTGTACAATTTTGGGCACTCAAAGGGATGAGGGCCAAGGTTAGGTTGCTTGAGATTCTTTTGTATTACTGGGATCCTGACAGTGAGAGCTTCTACCTCAATGGGAAACCATGGAGGATTGAAGTCTAGGATATATACTTTTTTACTAGGTTATCGCGTCAGGGTGAGGTGGTGAACCTAAAATACCGAGGAGATGGTAGCGGTATGAAAATAGAGGATTACATAGATTCTCACTATGTAGCAGGGACCCCAAAGGTCAGGATTCAACTCCCCATCTGAGCAATAAACAATTTTATCCTCAATATTGATGTCCTCGTGTTGACTAGGATCACGGGATCAGCTTTGTTGCACCAGGCATCAAGGCTGCTCATGTTTTATGTTGTAGAGTGCTTGAGACCCATAATATATGATTTGTGTACCTCACTACTAGATAATATGAAGAGTCAGTTCACAGAGTGTAAACAGGGTAGCAAGAGGAACTTCAGGTTTGCCTCTATCTTATGTAGTTTTTTCTTCGAGCAGGTTTTGGGTTTGGGACCTAGAGTTTAGATTATTCTAAGAGGACCTCATGATCCAAACATGGCATGGTGGACCAAGGTACTGAGATGACTGGGGGGAGGTAGGGTGCCCACACCATACAATGGGGATTTCTTCTACTGGTGGAGGCGATAGGTCATTGCTCTGGATGAATACCCCTATGTAGATATCGACTTTAGAGGGGACCCTGACATGCCACTCCCACCAGGGACTGCCTATGGGGACATAGGTATATCAAATGTTTTTAAATATTTCATTTTTTTGTATTTTTGTATAGTGAAACTAATTTATTTTTTTATGATTCTTAAATACTAACTAGACACTTGTGTGATGCAGATGTGGGTCCATGACGATCGAACGGGCTTCACTGACATCGTTGGAGGCACCGAGGGGATGAGGCGGCAGGAGGAGAAGCAGAGAGAGTCCTTCAAAACGTGCAGTGAAACCTGTCTCATTTGACTCATAGGATTATGATGGTTCAGGTAGAGGATCTGACAGAAGCCATGCAACGACAAGTGGTTGGTGTGCCTAGATATTGGGTACGACTCTTTCGACATCTCACAAATGTCATAGTTTTGTATCATGACACACATCCAATGCCACGGGCGTAGATGTCATGGATATTGTATTATTGGTTGTATATGTGTATTGAGGGTGTTATCCCCAATTTTGTACTATAAACATCATATTTTTTTAAATATATATAAAACATGGATCTTCAGCTTTACTTATATTACAATGAATACATTGATGAGATGGTTTTATTTTCTTTATTTATGTGACAAATTCCAATCTAAAACAAAATTAGCATAAGCATTGGATACATAATTAGAACTCCTAGGTATGTGATAATAAGTAATAAAATCAAATTGTCGTTCTAAAAGATGTACCCGTAGGAATCGTTAGAGTAAAGTAGGATCATGCATGCGGTAACTATTGTTCAACTGACATACTACTAACTGGGAATCTAGGCAAACCTCTAAAGATAGAATACAATGTGAGATAGAATCGCACAAAAGTTCTATAACAATGCTATATTCTGCCACATTATTTGTGGATGGCCCTAGGCAGACGCCACCTTAAGACACCAGTAGACCCTTGGGTGAGTAAACCACCCAAGTGGTAGAAACTAAGTTCCGTGTATGGCGACTGGCTCTGTCTACGAATCCTAAGTAGACTGAAGACTCCGTTGACATATGCCAACCAAGGGAAAACTCGATAAGCAAGTCAAAGATGAAAAAAGAAAGGGAAAAAATATATACACTAAATTACATTAGTATACAAAGAGTTCCACCCAAGATTGGGGTTCATGCATAATATATTTTCAAGTAGAGCCCATTCTTGGGCTCGGCCAACATATTCCCTTCATAATATTCTAACTCATAGGATCCTTTTAGTAAGACATGTCGCATGATATAGAGACCATGCCACATGGGTTTAAACTTGCTTGCCCCCAACGGTTCTTTGGCTTGATAATATAAGAGGACCAAGTCACCCTCAACGTACAACCAAGGACAGACAGAATTATCATACTGAATCTTCACACATCTTTTTTTTACCTCGATATCCCTAGAGGCGTCTCAACGCTGCTCGTCAAGACTCTCTAGGTGTATAAGGCGTTGCTTGAGATTGGAAGTGTCAGATAGGAGTGTGGCTGCCAACTTAAGAGAATGAATTTTGCATTCAATAGGAAAAATTGACTCCACACCATGTACTAACTGAAAAGGGGAAAATCCAGTGGTATTCTTGACTGAGGTTCGATATGCCTAGAGTGCAGGATAGCATAATGTGCTAGCCAGACTTACTGTGGCTGACAGGTTTTAGTAAAATGGTCTTGAGAGACTTGTTGAAGGAATCTACTTGTCCATTTTCCTGGGGGTAATAAGGGGAATAATGACCATGTTTAAACCCCAGCTTAGATGCCAGCTCTTCCATCATTTCATTATGAAAGTGACTGCCATGATCAGTGACAATCTCACTCAGGATACCAAACTGGGTGATAATTTGATTGAATATGAAGACAACAATATTCCCGACGGATTTAACTGTAGGCATCGCCTCAGTCTACTTAGTAAAGTAGTCGATGACCAGGATAATGTTCTGATGCCCCCTTGCCGAAGTTGGGTTGCAATCCATGAAGTCCACCCCCAACTTGGTGAAGGGACCAATGGTAATGATTGGGTGAAGAGGGGATGGAAGAGAGTGCATTTTACAAGTGAACACCTAGCAGGGGTGACGCTTTAACACAATATTTAAATATAGATGGCCAGAAATAACCGACTCACAAATATTTTTAGGTTATCGCAAGCCCGGATAGATGACCACCACAAACCCCATTGTGTAAATCATTTAGGATTGAATCAGCTTCCCCGTGAGTAAAAAAATGACGTATGATATTATATATTCCTCATCGATACAAAGTGTCATCGATAATAGTGTAATTCTTAGCTTGGTATCGTACATGTTGTCGGTCATCTCACGAGATATGTTGAGGGAACTTCAAAGTCGTAAGATAGAGAACAATGTCTCCATACCAAGGGTCAGACGACGAGACAAGGAAAATGTGTTCATCCACAAATGAATCAACATGGATAACATCCTCACCTAATCGTGGGAAGTTAGATATTAACTCCGCGAAGACTAGTGATTTCTTGGATTTCGCAGAAGAGAAATTGAGATCAAATTATTGTAAAATGACAATCCATTTATTATATTAGTAAGGAAGTTTTGTTATTAGATAAATCAGTGAATGCGGACATAAACTAATCTCCCTAGATCCACCTAGATCTAGAACAAAACAAGACAGGGCATGACGCTTTCCCTAGGTTTCTACCATTGAATTTATCACCAAAGAAGGAGTGTATGGCATACCTTTATATATAGCTTCCCTATATCTTTGTTGTCCCTACTTCACTCCGGTTCTCTTGTGAGATCATATCTGCAATGACAAAACCCAACCAAAGTGAAAGCAACAATTGTAGATTCAACGAAAACCTAAACACATGATCAAGGAATCATGTAATAAAACACTAATGGTTTTATGGGAAAGAAACATGTTGTTGTATCATATTAAGTAAAAGTGGAAGATACAACCAAAGTGCCTTGATGTCACAATTTCCCTTTCGGTGGTCCTTTGTTCCAACACATGCATACACTTGCTCCAAGTTTGCATGAAGATAATCCACAAAGCTTGATGGACAAATGGAGACCTCAAGCATCAATTGTATCAGGATTCTTCACACAGTCTTCAGCCTATTCTTGCTCAATCTTGCTTGACCTTGCTTAACCTTTTCCATGAGAAATCCCTTATTATATAGGAGAATATGAAGTGGTTACTAGGATGAGGATGATCCCATCTAATCAGAAAAGTCAGTAAGATCACAACCATACAGACACCACCTCACATTCTAGAAGATTCTCCTTCTAGAAACTTTGTGAAAAATCTTCCTTTTCTTAGCTTCAAGCATCGCCACACCCTGCCTATATAGAATCATGTAGAAATCCCGCAGGCCAGGCATAGAGTAGCCTACGGAAATCAAGGATTTCAGCACTTTGTACCACTGTCAGCCTATGATGTCATTCTAAAAATGTGCCTTGTAAGGGAAGAACTCAGCCATTTTCCTTATGTAAAAGATTGTTTTGGAAGCCTGAACACATGCCTATGGGTTCATCATCAGAGTGACCAAAATAATGTGTAACACGTATTGAAATGGATTGACATCAACAACCACAATAGTCTTGCAAAGAAATATATAATGACATAAACATTGGATTGCGTGAACGATATCTAAAGCTAGCTTTTCAACGTGAGAATAATTAAGCTCAGGACCAACTAAGTTTCAACTAATATAGTAGATGACGTGCTCTCGGAGCTCATCACCCTCCTGAACCAAAACCATACTAATCGTCTCCTCAGGCACGACGATATAAAGTAGGTAATCATTATTGTAGTCATGAGACTTCAGTAGAGATGTTGATACCAAGGCCTTCTTCAAAGCATTGAAGGATTCATGGGCTAGCTCATCCCAGATAAAACAATGTCCTTCTTTAAAAGACGCATGAAACCCTTAGTGATATTGGCATAGTTTACTATAAACCGACGTGAAAAGTTATCTTTCCCCTGTAAACCTTGAAGTTGTCGAATAGTGCATGGGGGAGGCAATCGAAGTATTCCCTCAACCTTTAACAGATATACCATGATCCCAGTCTCAGAAACTAGAAATCCCAAAAGACGACCAGACCTAATGCAAAATATGCACTTATGAGGGTTCTACCGGATTCTATAGTAACAACATATTTCTAAAACAAGTCAAAGGTGAGTAGAGTGATCCTCTCTCTTATGAGAGTGAGCAACAAGATCGTCAAGGTAAGCTTCAACTATATTCTTAATATCGTGGAATGTGAAGGTCATAACATGTTGGAAGGTTGCTTTGACGTTTTTAAGGCCGAAAGGAATCTTCTGGTATGCAAAAGTACCCCAAGGACAAATAAATGTCCTCTTGTGTTGATCCTCAGGTTTAATTTGAATTTGGTTATACCCTAAAAATCTGTCCATAAAAGAAAATACTTCTCTTCCCGCACACTCATCGATAATCTGATCGATGAAAGGTGTCGAGAATTTGTGGTGTAGACCCCCCTTCTCTCCTAAGGGCTGGGTGACCTCCCGGTCTAGGATCGATCAAGATATTGAGTTTGATTGGCTCTCCGGGTCTCTGCTAGACCCCAAACCCACTTTCACAGGTCCTTCCTCCAAATGTGTAGGTCGTTTGACACCCGCGGCTTCTCTCCTGAGCGTTTTTCGAATCTCAACGCTAAACGGGTGCTAGCTCCTTTCTGCTAATCAATTCCCCTCCTTTGTGACCGATGGCGATGAACACAAACTTAGTGAAAGGCGCATCGTGATTTCACATTTTGTAAATCTAGGAGCGCTACTACCTCCATTCACCCGATGGCTGAAATTACGATGACCTGAGATCTGTTTAGAAATTATCAGAAGAACCACAGTGTTTTCAATTTCTTGTCGACGTTTCGGATCCACAATGGGATCCATATTCAGGAAAAAAAATCCTGAGGAAAAACAAGAGAGGAACCCTAATAAATATTAATGAGGAGTGTAGGAAACCTAAAGTCGGCTATGTGAAACCCTAGGTTTGAAAAGATTTTTTAGAAAAGGTATTTAATAAAGATTTTGTTTATTAATAAATTAAGTGGTTTTTTATTTAATTTAATAATCCAAATGGTATTAATATTATTATTAGTGTTTATGCTAATTATAGGTTAAATTAGGGTTAATTTTTAAGGGTAGTATTAATATTATTATTGTTGTATTAATGGTAACAAATTATATGTTGGTATTAATTAGGTTAGTCTTGGAATTGATTTAATTTTAATTGATGTTAATAATTATTAAGGTATTATGCTAGTTTAAGGTTAAATTAGGGTTAATTTGTAAAAAGGTAATAATAATATTATTATTAATGTATATCATAAGGATTTTAATAAGGTATGTTGGTATAAATTAGGGTTAATTTGTGAAATGGTAATAATGTTATTATTAATGTTTCTGCTAATTTATAGGTTAAATTATGGTCCAGATCTCCCCTTGATCAACGGTTGCGATCAAATCGACATTTTGCGTTTCACGACTTCGCATTTTCTTCACCTTTGTTCTACCAATAGCCAAAATCGTGATGATTTCGGGACTTCACTTTTCATGAAGTCAAAATACTTGTTACCTCCAATCTTTCGATCCCTGAAATGTCGATATTTCCCCTTGGACAATCAATGGTCTAGATCTTTCCTGAGCCCAACTGCTCAAATCAAGTTGTTGTTTCTTGTTTCGTGAATTCTTGGTGCTCTTCCCTTTTAATTCTCCCAAGAACAAGTCAGGGAAATGTTGGTCATTCTCCATGCGTCCCTCCTGATGGATGGTTCTTATTCTCTTATGTTTGGATCGAACGACTAAGATCTCTCCTCCCTTGGGCTTACCCCTTCCTCAGACTTAGAAGGTTTTATGGGTGTCCAAAGGTTTCAAACCTTTACTCCTTCAACAAGTCTGATTCTTGGATCTCTTTAACACTTATGGAAATTTTTATTCCTCCTAACTTTTATCTTGTGAGGACATCAACCTCCCACGCACACCTTGCGTTTTAGGGATTCGAAACTCGGATTCTGAAGGATTTCTCAAAGAGAAAATTCCTCTCGCCCTCCTAGCATTTTCCTTCCTTGAATATTCGATGCTTATTTGAATCTCGGATCTGCTCACTCCTTGCACTATATATTTATGCAAGATTTTAGGTTCTTGCGAATGATTGTGCATGCCTTGCACCAGCCTCTTTGCACTCCTTGCAAAGGGAAATTTTCGTACTGTCTCTTTGGAGCTTCAAAACCAAAACAGATTATGTCAATGCACTCCTTGCGTTCTTTGTGCACACCTTGCACTACTTCAACATAAGAGAAACAATTGAAACTTCTCCTAACATTCACAGTTTCATCTACTCATAATGAGATTCATTCATTCACTAATGAAAAAAAACACAATACAGAGAATTTCAAAACAATGTTCACACCGTGGATTGGATCAATTTTCCTTTGTTCTATTCATAATTGAAAATGAATACAACTGAAACTAAAAACAACCACTGAAACTCCCATTTCCTGCTAACTTCTAGCTAACATCTCCCCTTCAGCCAACCTCATTTGGGCATACAAAACCTCTATCTCCCAGAGGGCTCTTAGGATTTCCCCCTTAACTACGTGTCTACTCTAAGAATATCCTACGACTATCTTGAATAAGTCACATTCCAGAGTCAATGGAAACTCCCGTTCCACTCGTGATTATCTAAACGTGCCTCAAAGGGTAATTTCAGCTCTGGGTTCAAGCGTGCCTCAAAAGATAAATTATGGCACTGAGTTAAGGATAATTTCAAATATCTGTTGCAATTGTCGGTGTTGGCTCCTGTACATATTCCATGACATTGATGGGTATTTCTCTGTGTGCTTGCCAACAATGCTCCTGCATCATACTCCCCTTGACAAAAATTGATGGACTCCTATCCATGAGCTCCTGCATTGATTTTCCATGCTTTTGGATAGCATCTTCATTTTCCCAACTGGCATATTCTATTGGGTGCCCCTTATACTTGACAAGATATTCAAAATAAGTCTTCCTCCTAGTCTTTTTGCCAATCCTCTGATCCACAATATTCTCCATTTGTGGCTTCTCTACTACATGCATTTGTTTCTGCCATTGGATCTTCTCTTAATCTTTTAACCCCTCTGTGTCATATTTATTATAAGGATACAGGTCTGCAACATTGAATATGGGTGATATTCCCACACCATCTGGCAACTCAATCTCATAGGCGTTTGCATCAAACTTTCTCAAGATCCTATAGGGTTCTATATTCTTCATATTTAACTTGTTATATGTTCCCCTAGGGAACCTTTCTTTCCTCAGATGTGCAAAAACCTGATCTCCCGCTTCAAATTGAAGTTCTCTACGATGTTGATCAGCTCTGTGTTTGTACTCCTGGTTAGAACTCTACAACTATCCCCTGATATGGCTATGGAGCTTCTGCATTTCTACAAAAAAATATTCTGCTCCAACGTTGTTGATATCACTTTGTTCCAAGTCTCTCAACTTAGATACTCCCCTGGGATGCATTCCATACAATATTTGGAATGGGATATTTCCAGGTCTCCTGTTTGGTGAGTCATTATACGCAAATTCTGCTTGCGGTAGAATCTGATCCCACTGATTATGGTGTTCAGTGACCAAACTCCTCAACAAATTCCCCAAACTTATTTTTACCACCTCAGTCTGTCCATCTATCTGAGGATGATAAGATGATCTGAAGGAAAAAATTATCCCCAACTTCTTCCACAATGTTCTCCAAAAGTGACCAACAAATTGTGTGTCTCTGTCTGAGACAATGCTTCTGGGTAGGGTGTGAAGTCTTACAACTTTCTTGAAAAATAGATTTGCAACATGTGTTACATCACTGGTCTTCTGGCATGGGATAAAATGTGCCATCTTTGAAAATCCATCCACCACCACAAATATGTAATCAAATCCTCTTTACGTTCTTGGTAATCCCAACACAAAATCCATGCTTATTGCATCCCAAGGCCTCTCTGGTATTGGAAATGGTTGATACAATCCAGTGTTTTGTCTCTTCCCTTTTGCATGTTGGAAGATTATACATCTGTTCACAAACTTTATCACTTCTATTGTCATACCTGGACAATAGTATGAACTTCTCAACTGTGCAAACATTTTATCATGGCCGAAGTGTCCAGCCAATCCTCCACTGTGTTTTTCCTTCAAAAGGTTATCCCTCATTGAGCATTTTGGTATTCACAACTGATTTCCCTTGAATAACAATCCCTCTTGGACCATATACTTTGTCCACTGGCTTCTATCTCTCGGCACAAGATTCTTACATACTTCATATGCTTCCTTGAAATCGGTATCATCACAATACATGTTCTTAAGGTGTTCACCTGAAATTCCTGCAGAATCAAACATCTCCTACTCAATGCATCAACAACTTTGTTAGCATTCCCAACAATATGTTTTATGACAAAATTAAAATTATGCATAAACTCAACCCATTTTGCATGCCTCTAATCCAATTTTTCCTGCCTAGTTATGAATTGTAAAGTCTGATTATCGCTATACAAGACAAATTCCTGTGGGACAAGTTAATGTCTCCATTTCTTCAAGGCTTTAATTATGGCATAAAAATCCTTGTCATATGTAGAGTATTTTATCTTGGTCTCATTCATCTTCTCATTGAAATATGCAACAGGCCTATCATCTTGGCTCAAGACTGATCCAATTGAAACTCCACTTGTGTCACATCTCACCTGAAATGTCTTCTCAAAATTCGGTAAGACCAAAATTGGTTGCTCTGTTATTTTCTCCTTCAGTATTGAAGCTTTTCTCGGCTTCCTCTATCCATTTAAAGGACGTGTGCTTCTTCTTTATAGTATCCATCATTGGCACACAAATTCCACTAAAGTCTATGATGAACTTCCTATAGAAGCTTTCTAATCTATGGAAGCTTCTTACCTCAGACATGTTCCTTGGTGACGACCACTCTTTGATTGATTTCGCCTTCTCTGGACCCATATTCAATTCATTTGAAGAGATCACAAAACCCAAATAGATGAGTTTTGTCTTCATAAAAGAGGACTTCTTCAAATTTACTAACAACTTATCCTGTTGTAGCCTCCTCATCACTAATGTTAGGTGCCTCAAATGCCCTTCTTTAGTTCTACTAAAGATTAGTAAATCATCCAGATACACAACCACAAACTTGCCAATGAAATATTTTCGTATTTCATTCATCAGCCTCATAAAAGTACTTGAGGCATTCGTTAATCCAAATGGAATAACAAGCCACTCATACAAACCTTCGTTTGTCTTAAAGGATGTTTTCCACTCATCACCTTCTCCCATCCTAATCTGGTGATATCCACTTTTCAAATCTATTTTTGAAAATAAATTTGCTCCACTTAAATAGTCCATTAAATCATCCATTATCGGTAAAGGAAATTGATACTTGAAGGTGATATTGTTAATGGCTCTCGATTATGTACACATCTTCCATCCCCCATCCTTCTTTGGACTCAACACGGATGGTACTGCACATGGACTCAAGCTTTCTTTGACCAAACCCTTGTTTAACAATTCCCATACTTGGTTCTTCACTTCCCCATTCTCTCGAGGTGTCAATATGTATGCTTCTTTGTTTGGTACACTTTATCTTGGTATCAAATCGATGTGGTGAATGATACTTCTGATGGGTGGCAATGAGTTAGGAAGCTCATCCACCACTATTTCAACAAAATTTTCTAATAATTCCTTAACTTTTTTAGGCAAATCCTCCATCGAAGTACTTGTAAGGATAACTCTGGGTTTCCTCACCACAACAAACTGCATTTCCTATTCTTCCTTGACTTCCTTCGGGAGTTCATTTCCACTCATGAGAAGTATGCATGTGTTGACCTCCTCTTTCCCTCTCTTCTCCTCTATTGGCAGTAACATGTGTGTCCTACCATTCTTCTCTAATGTGTATGTATTCTTCCTCCCATCATGAATGACATTTATGTCAAACTACCATGGTATTCCCAACAAAATATGACATACATCAATGGGAATTATATCACATATAATTTCATCTCTATATCCTCCTATTTTAAATTCAACCAAGCATTGTTTAGTAACCATTACTTGGTGTCCTTTTTTCAACCACGAGACTTTGTATGGCTTCGGATGTGCATTTGTCTCCAGCTCCAATTTCTCCACCATCTATGTGTATACTAAGTTTTTAGTGCTCCCACTGTCAATTATCACCTTGCATACTCTGTCTTTAGTCTTGCAAGTTGTTCTGAAAAGACTGTTCCTCTGCACCGATCTTTCAATTTATGCCTCTGGTTTTAAGAGAACTTTCCTCAACATCAGGGATCTTCCATCCTCTGTTCCTTCTGATTCAACATCTCTTCTTTTTTATTTTTAAATGTGAGCTTCACCTCCTCCTTCTTTCTTCTTCTAGGGACATTCCCAAGACATGTGTTCTATATTTCCACAGGCATAACATCTTATGTCTCCTCCTCCTCTTCTTCCTCTTCCTCTGGAAGAATTTCTTCCACCACCCTGTATTTCTCGGGAACTTCCTCCTCTTTCTGAGTGACTGTGTGGTTTCTTAGTCTCATCCATAGAATTATGTGCTCTTTCATGGGTAAATCTCTTTCTTTTGCTTGGGATCGAGATTTTACCTCTCCCTCGCTTACTTTGTTTTTTGGTCAACTTATCCTCTGCCTTCAACACAAACTGATAAGAATCCTCTACTGTCCTTACTAAAATCATATTGAGCTCATCCTGGATTTCATATCTTAGGCCATTTATGTATATGGAAACTTTTTCTTCATCTCTCTCTCTTTGACCAGTTCCGATGTTCATCCTATAAAAGTCCTCTTTATACTCCTTAATTGTCATCCATTTTTGTCTCAGGTTCTACATTTTCCTGAACAAATTGATTTGATAATCCTTGGGCATGAACTTAGCCTTCATCTTGGCTACCATTATATCCCATCTCTTTATCTTCTTCTTTCCTTTGCTTCTCCTCTCAGCCTACAGTTCATCCCACTACAGTGTTGCATGTCCTTTTAGCCTGGTGACAACCTGTTTCACCTTTATCTCTTCATCGACATCTTCATAGTCGAAATGATTTTCCATGGACCTTATCCAATCCAACAGCTCCTCGATGTCCAAATTTACTTGATACATTGGGACCTCTATCTTGGCTTTGCCTCCTAATCTATCAACTTCTCTCAGCAAGCGTTCCTCAACAACATCCTCTCTTGTAGCTTCTTTGATGACATTCTCGCCCACTGTCTCTTCACTTTCTACATCGTTGACGTCTCCAGTGTTAGTTTCTCTCCTTTGTGTTGCCTACATTGCTTCTAATATTGCATGAAGTTCTCACATATCCCTTTCTACATCTCGATTGGCCAAAGGTGGTTCCACTCATCTCCTTGGTGGCATTGTTTTGAATGTCTTTCACACACAGAGAGTACAACTTTGAGTTCTTTTTCTCCTTCGCCTGAAATCTACAGGCAAAAATCAACTCTAATACCGCTTGGTGAAAACACCCCCTTCTCTCCTAAGTGTTGTGCGACCTCCCAGTCTAGGATCGATCAAGATATTGTGTCTGATTGACTCTCCGAGTATCTGCTAGACCCCAAACCCACTTTCACAGGTCCTTCCTCCAAATGTACAGGTCATCTGAGACCCATGACTTCTCTCTTGATCATTGTTCGAATATCAATGCTAAAATGGGTGCTAGCTCCTTTATACTAAGCCCTTCCCCTCCTCTGTGACCACCGGCGATGACCACGCGCTTAGTAAAAGGCACGTCATGATTTCACGTTTCGCGACTCTAGGAGCGCTACTACCTCTGTTCACTTGATGGTCAAAATCTTGATGACCTTATATCTATGGTCTAGATCTCCCCTTGATAAACGACTATGATCAAATCAACATTTCACGTTTAGTGACTTCAGAGTTTCTTCACCTTCGTTCTCTCGATAGTCGAAATCACAATGATTCTGGGTTAACGATCCAGATCTCCCTTCCAATCTAATGGTCACAATGATCCAGATCCCCGAAATGTCGATATTTCCCCCCTGGACAATCAATGGTATAGATATTTCCTAAGCCCAACAACTCATATCAAGTCGTTGTTTCACATTTCATGAATTCTTGGTGCTCTGCCCTTTGACTTCTTTGAAGCACGAGTCACCGAAATGTTGGTCATTTTCCATGCATCCCTCCTGATGGAAGGTTTTGATTCTCTTGTGCTCAGATCGAATGATTGATATCTCTCCTCCATTGGGCTTACCCATTCCTTAGACTTAGAAGTTTTTCTAGGTGTCCAAAGGTTTCAAACCTTTACTCCTTCAATGAGTCTGATTCTTGTATCTCTTTAACACTTATGAAAAGTGTTATTCTTCCTTAGTTGGATCTTGTGAGGACTTCAACCTCCCACACACACCTTGTGTTTTAGGGATTCAAAACTTAGATTCTAAAGGATTTATCGAAGAGAAAATTCCTCTCTTCCTCCTGGCATTTTCCTTCCTTGACTCTTCGACACTCAGTCAAATCTTGGATCTATGCACTCCTTTCACCAGATATTTATGCAAGATTTTGGGTTCTTTCGGATGACTATGCACGCCTTGCACCAGCCTCTTTGCACTCCTTGCAAAGGGAAAGTAATTTCATGTCTCTTTGGAGCTTTGGAACCGAAACAAATTCCGTCAATGCACTCCTTGTGTTCTTTGTGCACATCTTGCATTACTTCAACATAAGAGAAACAAATGAAAATTCTCCTAACATTCATAGTTTCATCTACTCATAACAAGATTCATTCATTCACTCATGAAAAAAAACACAATACAGAGAATTGAAAAACAATGTTCACACCGTGCATTGGATCAATTTTCCTCTATTCTATTCATAAGTGAAAATGACTACAATTGAAATTAAAAACAACCACTGAAACTCCCATTTCCTGCTAATTTGTAGCTAACATCTCCATTTCAGCCAACCTCATTTGGGCATACAAAACCTCTATCTCCCAGAGGGCTCTTAGGGTTTCCCCCTTAACTACATGTCTACTCTAAGACTATCCTATAGCCATCTTGGATCAGTCACATTCCAGAGTCAATGGAAACTCCCATTCCACTCGTGATTATCTAAACATGCCTCAAAGGGTAATTTCAGCTCTGGGTTCAAGCGTGCCTCAAAAGATAAATTTCGTCGTTGAATTAAGGCGAATTTCAAATATCTTTTGCAACTATCGGTGTTGTCTCTTGTACAGATTCCTTGACGTTGATGGGTCTTGCTCTGCGTGCTTGCAAATTATGCTCCTGAATCAAGTTGTTTTTAGGACAAGCCTTTTTAAGGTCACAAAATTCCATGCATACACGGATAGTTCCTTGCTTCTTATTCACTAGAACAAGATTGGATACCCATTCAGTCAAGGGAATCAGGTAAATGAAGCCAACATTAAGTAGCTTCTCCACTTCTGCCTTAATAGCAGGGGCCTTCTGGGGATTGACAACTCTAAGAGATTGTCGAACAGGTTTAGCATCCAAATAAATTCGAATCTCATGCTTGAAAATACAAGGGTCGATTCTTGGCATCTCTTCATATGACCAAGCAAATACATCTCAAAATTCCTTGAAGAGTTCGGTGTAGATCAAGATTTCTTCTGGAGAGAAAGCCACACCTATATGTATGCTTTCAATCTTGCCAGGGGTACGAGAGATATCGATCGTGATGGTAAGAGAAATACTTGCCATATTTCCTTCATCATAAATGTCGTGCATATCAAGTGGAACTATGGAATGACCCACTATCTCACTCAAAGTAGATCGAAAGTCATCTTGTTTGATTCTTTCAATCTTTGGGAGAAAATAAAAGTGATGATGCATATCATCCCAAGGTCTGTCGAAAACATTCATGGCTTCGACGATAGCTTCATTTGAGGGAAAAGTCTCATCGAGGAAGTCATGTGAACAAGACAATGAAGTGGCCCACATGGGCCTAAGAATGATATCCTCCTCGTCTGTCAGTGAGGTAATAGGATCGGGATCGATGGAAGAGTAAAGAACAACTTGATACACAATCTTTGCTATCGATAGTGGCATGGCCATTACAGCATGTGGCTGACCTGCATAAGACAAAGTCGAGGAAGGTAGGGTCCATGGATCACTAAAATAGGAAGTGCGAAAAGGAGTGGACCTCTCTGTTGAAACGAGCCTACTGGACATGGCATAAACATGGTGAATCAGTGCCATGAAGTCGAAAGTACCCATAAGGGAAGAATACATTCTAACATCGATATTCTCAGTTGTCAGCTGAGAATTTTTTATCATGGGGATCAACAGTCCAACATATGCATTGGGACTAGCGTACGCAAAGGATAATTGGTCAATCATCATGATCTTCCCATCATGAGTAAAACAAAGAGTACAAAAGACAGACTATACGACAACAGTCATAGTATAAGTCCAATTGTGTCCTAGTAACAAGTTATAATCAAGAGGTACATCAACTACCTCAACCTCCACCTCTACCGTCTTCCCACCCAACTGGACCGAAAAGGTAGGAAGAATACTGTGAGGGTAGAACGAATGACTGTTAAAATAATTCAACATGTTCGACAATTTAGAAAGAGTCGGATAACTGGGAGATTTCCAACAAATCAAGGACATCACACATGTAGCAACACCTTCATAAAAAACTGTGTGTTTGATGGTATACTTTAAGTACCCCACATGGATTTGGAATGCCACATGGTAAGGAAAGCGAGGCTTCACATCTATGACATCAAACTTGATAACTTTTGAGCCATTGGGTTCTAGAGCTCCTAATGCATATAACAACGAATTCCTCTTCGAATGGCACGTCTGGAGTACCTCCAAATCTGACATTCCACAAGGGGTTTGAACCAAGTCCTCAACAATAGAGTAGTTATGGGTGATGCTAGCATTTGGATTGTAGGTAGAGCGCTTAAGTACTCATTTTGGAATACGAGGCGATGGCTCTGGTTTTTCGATTTGTAATGTCATCTCTGGAGGAGGAGGAGGATATTCTAGACTAGGTATATTCTGTGAAAAACTATAATCGTGAGATCGAGTGGCTACATGAACTTTAGCATCGACCATATTGATACACAAATGGTCATTGTCTTGCAACGATGGGTTTTGATTCCCACCAGCCGCATTTTCTATGTTTGAGGAGCTCGAGGCCATGTGTTGGTTATGTAGAAAAGGATTCGTCAGCACGACGAGTGGTAGATATAATAGCCTCACAACTTCCTCAAGTTTGGGGCATAAATGAGTAAGGTGATCTTCTGTACAAATCTTATAGGGAAATTTCACCTTACGCCTTTCTTTATTCCCCTCTCCAACATTATTATTCATCTTCTCATTATAACCATTGTCCTTGGGTTTACTATTATTTTTCCCACCCTTACGATTATTATTACGACCTTTCTTCTTATTCACGCCTGGTTGTTGGTTACCATTCAGTCTGGTCGATAATTGCACGAAATGTATATTCGTCAACTGAGTGGGATTGGAAAACACAAATGAAGTTGGCCCTCCTGCAGACTAGTTTAGAGACAACTCTTTTAAATGGCTTGTCACTAAGTCTGTGGATTTTACATTAGCGTAGCCTATGATGCCATCGGCATGAGGTCCGGGCTTTTTTCTAGGGTCATAGGTTGACTGTAGTGCATCCGAAAAAATGTAGTATAACATCCCAGACTAAGCGTATATAAGATATAATTGTTGGGCTTTGAAGATCTCTTCTTCCTCAGTGGTAACCTCGGTTGTAGAAACATCCTTTGAGATAGGAGGCTGCAAAGACTTAAGGAACCATTCTAAAATAAAGGCTGGGGGTATGGAGGTATTAATCAATCTCTTCTATCTACGCCACTCCTGGATATGATCTGAGATATGATTGGTTGTGTCGTTACATAAATTCGACAGAATTTTAGGCCAACATCGTAACGAATCAACAATTGGAAGTGGTTAAGGAATACCAACACCATCTGACTAAAGGTCCCATATGCCCACCTAGGTAGATTGATATACCATTTCGCAGCGACCCCAATGAGGGTGCGTTGAAATAATCTTAACCGAATAGAATCGTCATTAAGGGAATTCGAGGAGCACCATAGGTGAAAGGTAATAACGTGATCCCCATGATCCTCACCATTATTACCTTCAAATTTTGGAATGTCTGAAGGAATCTTGGTGGGGATGGGGGTCCATGTAGGATCATGATTCACAGGGTCATTCATCAACTTAAACAAGTCTAGAAGTTTAAGCATGGCTAGAAAAGGGAGACGGGGTTGAGACAACTGGCCCCGAGCTCCCTGAAAAGATTGTGTTTGAGGAAATGTAGCCCATCCAGGCTTCTAGTAAGTACCATGGCCCTTTCCACGTTTGTAAGACCCTCCTCTAGGTTGATTCATAAGAGGTTGGTTGGGCATCATTCTAGCAGGAATGTTCTGATGGGGGTTATAAAAATTGCCCCCATACAGAGTGGATCCGAGTTGGGGGTTTCCCAAAGTGTGAAAATGACCTCCTCTGGGTGTGAATCCAGAGGATAGAGGTGGATTTGTCATGCCAAACGTATTGGTCGGAATCAAAACTAAGGAGGTAATGGTATAGGATAGAACTTGAGCATAAGCTTGTCCACCAGGTTGGTTTCTCCACCCAGAATCAAGAGGATTAGACAGAAGGTTAAAAGAGAGAATGTCTCCCATATTAGGAGTCATTTGGGGGATCTGAGAACCACCAAACGATAATGGAGTATAAGGAGGTGTAGTTCCCCCAAGTCCAATGCTAGCATTAGGGCCAACAATTGGAATGGAGTTTGAAAATTGTGTGTTAGCACTCTATAAATTTGTTCAGATGATAAAAAAAATGACAGAGGTAATTGTTTCAACCAAATTTAGAGCTAGGTACTAGCCTGATCAGCTCAGAGAGGATTGCCTCATGTCACTTGGTGTTTCTTTGGAAATCAATGGCTAGGTTTAGTTTTTTTTTGGGGGGGGGTTATAAATTTGTTGGCAAGGAAGGGGAGGGACACTTAGGGCTATGGAGTCGAAATTATGAAAGTGAATGAAAACAATGACTGGACGGTAGAAGTCTCCAGAGGATAAAGGCTAAATGAGGCGATGAATATGAGTTATAAATTGTAGTTAAGCAGAGTGTAATATGAAGGAGAAAACAAGTAATTGCATCAGAGCATTATTGAAATGAATTATGAATTAGTTAGGAAAAAAATTACACAGTTTAAATTGCTTAAGCCAAGAGAATAAAGAGATGAATTCTAAGATTTTAACTATCCAATTTAAACAAAAGAAAATGCAAATGGAATTAAAGAACACAGGAAATACATACAATGAGAGAAGACAAAACTCGTATCACCACCATTAGAATCTTTTCATAGAGACTTCAAAAGCTTATGCATATGTATTCAATTCAGATTCATAAAATTACAATAGAATTCAGAAAAACTAAGGACGTTCCATTGAACTTCTTCCAACATCGATACATATGTATCTATTAACATTTATAAAAACAATGAGTCCTTTCATTTCCAAACCGGTTACAAATAAATAAACGTTTCGTTTGAAAATCATTTACAAAATAGGCTTCAAAACACCACGTGTAATTCTAAAACCATAATAGATGTGTAAAATATGAGAATGGTTTTTTTTATATAATCTCATTATAAATAAAAACCTCTCTATGTTTCTCTAAATTCATCTCCAACTAGCCAGAACACGTGCCGCAAAACAATGTCTCGAACAGGAAATCATGAAAACTGAAAAATAGGGTTCAACTATTTCTTTGAATCTTTGAATCCGTGACATATGTGTGAAATATGGGGGAGGTTTTCGTACATCCCCTTGTATTTAGTAAAAACCTCTCTCAGTTTTGTAAAAATGTTCTCCATCTGTCTGGGATATGCATTTGAAAAAAATGTCTCAAACAAAAAAAATCCTAAATCTGGAAATATAAGGTCCTAAGTTGTCCTCGATTCTCCCAACATGTAAAAACTATGAGAAATATGGGAGAGGTTATTTTTATTTGGCCCGTGATGAGTATAAACCTCTTTCGGTTTCTCAAAATGTTCTCTGGTTTACTTAGAATTCACCGCGGAAGACGACTGGTCAAAATTACTAGAAATATGGAAACCGAAACTTGAAAACTAATATGCGTGAAACTGATTGAATTCGTCTGCCAATGGTCTAGCCCCCAACTTACTCCTGCTGGCCATTTCGAATAAATTTATGTAGAACTTGTCTTTCAAAAAAATTGGGAGTGTGAGGGAGTGGTTTTAAAGGAACCCTCATTTTTCCCCAAAATGCACCTGGAGACGCCACGTATTCCCGAGCCGAAATCGCGGTTTTCTTTTCGACCCGCTTTCGAGAATTATCCTCCACACAAGTTCTCTGCCCAAAAAAATCCCTGAATGCTAATATGTAGCACCCTCTATCTGTGACCCATCAGGTCCCATCAACTTCATATTGTTTCTATCTTTATCCTTGTCCCGTTATATTTGGCCCTATCTTCCAGTTTTTCACGCTTCCACATTAGTTTAGCGGCTCACTAAGTCTTCGAAATTGGATTTCTCACAGAAATTTTTATAGTGATAACATGGGCTCCAACTGGGGATGTTATCCTCCTTGTGAGGTATAAAATAATGGTAGACCGAGTGCCTATCCATTGGGTTGTTCCCAACACGTGTGCGTACCCTGCTCTGACCTGTCACCATTATCCACCAGAAACCCAAATCTGTACATTGTTCTCACTGCAACCCACATTTCACCAATATACTTTCCAACTCTGAGATCAACCTCCTCATTCTACAACTATATGGTCAAAA
>ML854268.1:14337-29047 GCA_009831015.1 Picea engelmannii
GGGGGGGGGGTGTATACACATTGTTGGGGGTGAAGGGGTGTGTGTGTGTCTGTGGGGGGTGTGTACACATTGTTGGGCGTGTGTGTGTGTGTGTGCGGATATGCAACATGCGCACGTGTGCACGCACACACACACACTTTCACCTCTCACCATGTGTGTGCAATACACATTTTTTGTTTTATATAATAAAATTGGTGAAAGATTGATTATCTAACTACTAAACTACCTTGAACATATCCCAAAATCATGGTGCCATTTGATGCAAGCAATAAAATCCACGAGCCCTAATCTTGTAGATTCTTGTTCAACAAACTCACCTATGTAAATAAAGATGACTTTAAGAAGGCAAAACATTAATAGAGGAACACCTTTGTGGAATATTTTTGTTGGATTTATTGATTGATGCCAAATGACCCAATTATGAGGCTATCACAATAACGTTTTTCACGTGTGAGCCGCTTTTAATGTCGTAACACATCACATTGTTGATCTTTTTGTGTTCGTTGCCCATATTATAATATAATAAAAGAGGAGTGTCATGGGCCATGAATATCAATCTAGTGGTTAGTTGATCATCTTTCTCATTATTATGCTGCCTTACCCATTCTTGAATTGGTGAGTTATCCTTACTCAAGTGCATTTACTTTACATCCATCATTAGCCCAATTTGGGGGCTTCTTTGCTTCAAGTTCGCTAATGCCAATGTGGGAAACTTGTCATTCAGGGCCCTAGGAGAATGGTTGCAAGGCCAATTGTGTCGACACTCTCTTGTAGTTTGACTTGTTTCGTGCTTACAATGACCACTAATTTGTTTGATGTTGATGGGACATGGTGTCCCAATTCTCTAATCTTTGTCACACAATGAATAGTAACTTCCAATCTCAATGTAAATGCACTAATCAACAAGCATATGAACAATCAATCCTACACAACAATATTGAACTAGATCACTTAGTTATGGGGCAACTATCTACTCATGCATTAATGGTTAGAATACATATTTATAAATTGTAATTAAGAGCACTCGATCTGTACTCTACTACTTGCACTTGGTTGACTTACTAATGCTTCCTCTTGATTTTGATTTATCTACGATTGGCTAACATGTTGCCCAATCCAACTCTAATTCCTATCATCCTATTTATTCTCACTACCAAATCTTCATCTTCTTCGACTCTTCAGATCCTAATATCACTATTCGACATCATCTTCTTTGTATCATGACACTCCAACTTTCTTCAATGTAGTATTTCACTATCCCATCTCATTGTTCTTAATCTTACTTCTCAATGTGCTTGTTACTACACTCATTTGTACACTTATTGTCACAATCGTTATTAATGTCATCCAAACACTCCATTTTCATCTATCACACACTTTCTTCATCTATGCCAAAACAATGTATTATGCCATCTTATCACATTTATGCTTTTGCATTTCTCCATCCTATTTCACATTCTTTCACGACAACCATGCTCATACTAGAACATTTCTTATTCACATCCTGAGTGGGCCTAATGGTTAAGATAATGTGTTTCCTCTTAAGAGATCACAAGTTCAATTCCAAAGGGGGGTAGGGTATGTATACCTCCGTGGACTTTACCAATCAAATCGCTAGGTGGAGAAGGTCTCATACACCAATTTAGTGTCTAACTTAATCGTGACCTTAAAAATAGATTATTATTATTATTATATACTTTACATCATTTTTAATGAAGCTATAACTTTACACTAAATCACTACTAATCCATGATGTAAAGTGCTCCACCCAATCTAGCCATCTTTGTTTATGGCTAACTAAGCCTATTTTGCAAAAACACCCCAGCAACACAAATTTATTTCTCACTTCATTGGATGGACTCCATGAATAGCCTTCCCTCGAATTCGAGTTTGTCTTCGCAAAGAAAGAATCTGCAAAGGATCGTTTGCGTTGACAAAATAAATTGAAAAGCCGAAGAACGGTTGGGGCTCTAACCGATTTCATCAGCAATAAACGGGCCGAATTGCTCTGCTCCCCTTCATATCCATTCCTCTCGAGGTCGGTTTTCGTCCCGCTGTTATCATCCCAAGTCCCGCGATGGCTCAGAAATTCAGCATGAGAATAGTGTGCATGGATTATTACATGGCCGCTCCTATTCCAGAAGTGGATATCTGCTACAACACATTTCACGGTATTCTTCTCGTCAAACGGCTTGTGAGACCCTTGATTTTTACAGCACTTTGCCTGTTAAATCCAATATTTTTGATAGCTTGTATAGTTAATTTGATGGTCTTTTGTGTTGTTGACAGGTCTAACAGTGGCAGAGGTGCCTGTGATAAGAATATATGGCTCTACTCTCGCTGGTCAGAAGACTTGCATGCATGTTCATGGGGTTAGATTTCGAATTCCTTTATTAAGAAGAACTTTAAGAAACGTCTTTAATAGCTTGGATCTTTAGACTTTATGGTGTATTTGTAAGAGAAGTAAGAGCACGGGGTTCGAACTTGCGCCGATTGAATGCAATTCCGAAACCCTTTCCTTACTCTAGTTAAGTAGATAGAGTATGAACTGTACGCAAAAATTGACTACCTTAGGCAATCAGGCTGTCTACTTGTTAAATGTATGAATAGGATTCGTTGGAACATGATCACAGATAGATAGGCATATTAACGTGGAACAAAATCTTATCAAAGGATATGCTGCTTTGTATTTAGTAATTTTGCTATTGCATATTTGCTTAACATCTGATAGGTCAATTATGCTGAAGGGGATGATAAATAAACAAGCTCTGCATTTTAATGATGGCCAATATCTCTACATTGCTTATTTTCCTACACTTTGTTCATTGACTCAAGTAAAGGAGGAACTTTTATAGTCATAGAAGCTGTTCTAAGATGCCAATATGGACATATCTGATTGTTATTATTCATATTATTGTTCTCTCACACACACGTGCCATACAAAGGAGGGAGGGGATGGTTGAACAAGTAAGCTTAACCACCTTGCAACCAATTAACCATTATGTTAATGAGGGTGCCACTATGTCCATGGACACTTTTCTTATAGTAAGTCATTGTGAGGTTTTCATTCATCAAATAAAGGCATTGGAAGGTCTTCATTCATTACATATGGGTCAAATAAAGGCATTGGAAGGTTGTCATTCATCAAATATGGGGCTCTGTAAAGTCTTTCTAGGCCCAATTGGCATATGAATCATGGTATATTGGGACTTATATTTTGTTGGGGATAAGAGGGAAGAATATTTTAGAGTTGTAGAAGTTATTTCAAGATGCCAGAAGAGAGGTGTATCCCATCCCATTGCTATTGTTTGTTATTATTATTTTCCCAAGGAAAACCTTGCAGGATCTCCCCCTCTTTCCTGCAATATTTGAATGGAGGGCAGCTCAACCACTAGCCACAATAGTGGCTTCTAACCTCGAGGGACTCGACCAAATTTGATCTTGTGACCTAAGGCCTTCCTATCAGCAACATGCCTTGGGTTAATGTCTAACCCTTGGGGCTAAATTATTTGTTCTGATTTTCCACCCACATTCACATAGAGGAGGGAGGGGAAGGCTGAACAAACAAGCCTAATCACCTCACAACAAATCAACCATCACGTTAATAGGTTGGTCACTACTTTTGTGAATGCCTTGGGCATAAGGATAATTGTGTATTGGGGCTTATATGTTACCGCAAACCAATCCTCAGGGAGGGGAAGGCTGAACAAGCAAGCCTAATCACCTCGCAACAAATCAACCATCATGTTAACAGGTTGGTCACTACTTTTGTGAATGCCCTGGGCATAAGGATAATTATGTATTGGGGCTTATATGTTACCACAAACCAATCCTCACAACCAATGCAAGATAAGATGGAAGGAAATTTTATGGTCGTAGAAGCTACTCCAAGATGCTACAAGATAGGCATATTTGATTGTTATTATTTATGCACACAATCCATGCAGACGAGGGAGGGGAAGGCTGAGTAAGAAAGGACGATCACTCCACAACCAATCAACCATTATGATTTAGCAAGTCAATGAGTAAAGAGTAAAGAGTATGGCTTGAGCTTGGGAAATACTCCGGGAAGAACTCAACATAAAAATTGGCAAATAAAAGATTTAAGAAATATTTAGAAAGTGTACTCTCACGCACAAAAAGAGATCTTTTGTTCCATAACAATTATGGTATTTTGGTCTTTCACATGGACTGAAAATCCTAGAAAATTGGTTGAATTCAACTGCACTATGCACTTCTAGACAACTTTGTTTGAAGTTTTCTACCTTGAATGAAAAAAAAGAAAATCTGTGAAGAGTGATTTTTTTCATCCCTTATGGGTTTTATGTGTTGTCATCAAAGTTTGCTTGCCCAACTTATGTGAGTATAGTCAAATTAATCGAGTCTTGGTAAGTATGATGGTCAACAAATAAATCTTCCAAATAAAAGGTTCAAGAACTTAAAAAAAATAGAATTTTCAATTCATGAAAAATCCTCTTCATAGACATCATAATAAATAAAAGTTTTTTTTTTCATTTCACATAGAATGAAAATCATAGGAAATTGTATGAATCCAGCTGCAATATGCACGTAGATGGCTAAGTTTGAAATTTTCTACCCCTAAAGTAAAAAGAAATAAAAAAGAATGAAAATTGGTGAAGGACGAGTTTTTACCTTTTTTGGGTTTATGTGTGCCACCATTGAAGTATATCTAACTTACGTGATTTTGGTCAAACTCATCAAGTTTGACTAAATATTTATTTCTCGAATAAACTTGACATGTTTTTAGCTAAGTTGGATAGACTTGTCTTGTAATTTTGCTCTATCAAAAACTAGATGCCCTGGAACGAAGAACATAAATTTGGATTGAGAGTAGATTTAACCCTCTAGTTGATAGGAACTTGTTCTTTATTGTTAGTTTTCTTACTTGTTTCTTTGAATTGTTCTTCCCAACAAAAGTGCATTTCAGTAGATCTAGAGCACGCAACATGGGACAGATCCTAAAGGCATAGTAGTTATGTAGGTACAATGAGTGAGAAAGGGTGCATGCATACCTTGTGCCATCTTTAGATGGTGGAGATCCATGTGTGAGGAGGGCACAATTCATGTGGGAGGTTGACTATTTTGGGAGTGCATAGATCCCTAAATAGGTTGGTCAATTCGCAGTTAATGTTAGTGAACATTCTATTTACGATAGTCTTATCCTTCCGCGAGGGTGTTGTATTCTAGAGATCACATGCATGAGTAGGGTGCACTAGGGTTATGATTTGATCTCTTCCCTTGAGGTGTATCGTGTGCATGTCTACGTTCAGTTTATTTTCCCTCATCTCTTATTCTCTAAAAGAGACTCAGGGTGCACCACTATTGTGGTTAGAGTCTAGACAACTTTAATTTTTGAGCTATTGCATTGTAATTTCTTTTATTCAGTTAATAGAGGATAAATGTGATTGAGTGTTGCTAATTTGTACTTTTTCAGACTTACAGGTTTGTAGATCTAGCTTTTAGATTTCCTTGTTTTGATAGTGGGTTATCAATGTGTATTCCTAGGTTAAACTTGTATTTCTAAGGTATATATACTTACAATATCATGGAAATTTAACACGGTATTAGAGTTGTGCATCTGAAACCTCCTAGGTTTCTATGTATGGAGAGATCAATGGCCTACTAAAGGGAGTTGTCAAAGGGTTTTAGTGGTTGTGTTGGCCTAGAGTCTTCAACAAGTGAAGTGATTCATGCTTGAGATAGGCACCTAGACATGTGATGGGTTTGTGGGAGAGATGCTTGCGAGATCTATTGATTGGAGTGTTGTTTTATGCTCGAGAGAGGTGATTTGCACTTGTGATAGGTTGTTGATATGATTTGTCTTTTCTAGCTGATTTGTTTGGTCAAGGAGTGCTCCAACAGTTGTAGATATGACTAGTCTTGGCCTTAAAGAGTGCAATTGTCTAGAGGGTGCTTCCAAATTGACACCTTGGAAGCACAAATTGCAGATGCTACTGTAGGAGGTTGATCTTTGGTGTTTTGTTAAGGGGAAGTTTACAATCTCGATTGATTTGATGTAGTTGGTGATGTTATTGCACAAGTTGTAGGTTGGGCAAAGCCCAACCCAACCACGAAATGGTGACAACTTTGAGAACACCTACCCACTATCACCTTAGGCAGGTATTCTCGTCACTTTAGAGATGATAGAATCACCTCAAGGGGGGAATCTCGGTGACCCTGGGGGAATGAGACGGAAAGTGAAGAGATGAAGGAAAGTCCCCCTATAGGTCAAGATAGAAGATGCGAAAAGGCTTGGGAAAGAGTCTTGGTGGTATCCATTGGTTGCCAAGAGATAAGAACACTTGCAAAGAATGATGTACTTGCCCGAGACACAAGAACAAGTCGAGTATATATGTATAATGTTAGGTGGACAAGTAAGTTAGGCTTGCTGTCCCTAATTGCAACAGTAAACAATGATGTATATCAACAATAAAATGACAATGATAGCTGCAAAATATAGTTGCTTAAAGCTCAAGCTGGACTGTGGCTTTTATGGTGGCCTTTATCATTTAGCATGTACATATAGAGCAACTGCATAAACCTTTGGGCCTTCAACCCCTTCTTGAGAGAATGGACCATGACCCATTACCGAAGTTTAGTACACTATGAGAGGCTTCAGGATGGAAAATGTTAAGTATGGTGGGGAACATAACGTTACCCTTGTGAGGGCCCCCCAGTAGTACCCCTTTTCTCTGGGTGGTGACAACACGAGACTAGGGCATAGAAGCTGGCCACCAAGGTGAAAGAAAGACAACAAACACAATTTCCCAAGCTAGTGATCCATTATCCAACTTCAACCAAAGATTCTCATCCACATGCCCAACAAATTAAGCACAACACTTCGCATGAAAGAAAGACTAACATACCTCATGGTGACGTTGGCTTACCATCTCCCATACGCTGGGTTGCTTGGATGTGAAGAGCCTTGGTTGATCTGTAGTTGTAGAGGCAAATGAGGGGGGCTGCTGGGCTGCCATCTGTGGACATGTCGATCATCATCATGGTTGGGATCATCGCCTTTATTGTAGGCCATAAGACATGATCTCCTCTAGTTAGTCCTAGGCATGGGGGGATAACAAGGCATATTACCTTTCATTGGGTTATCACCTTTGGAGGGCCATTGGCCTTCTTTTTTGTCATTCACTTTTTTTTCTTTTATTAGGAGTGATGTTGAACATGCTAAGTGTATGGAGCTTGTTACCCCCTAGCCTAAGGGTAACTAAGGAGATTATGTCTCGAGGCCCATAGGTTGTAGACATGGAGTGTCGAGAGCCACATGGATAGCTTATAGTCCCGGAGGGCCCCTCTTTTCCTCGATGCATTCTACATATCACCAACAACAATGTCCACCACACCTGCCTGGTCCCAGAAGGTAGTGAGTCTTGCTCCATGAGGTAATGAGTCTAGGTATCATGGTATGTATCACCCTGATATTTGAAGCACTTGAATATGTGGCAATGAAGCTTTCTTGATTTCAAAATGTTTGCTTGGAATTTATGCTCTTTGCCTTGTTTAAACATGGGTAGGGTGACATGGTGTCCTAGTAAGTGTTGATATTATGGTAGCTGTGGGAGGTATTAACCTCTACGTGTAACCTTTGACGAGACTAGAATATTTCGGGAAGCAAGAGAAACTCTAAAACGTTGGATAATAACCCTAGAAGACAAGTTTGCTCAAGAGAATAATTAATATTGAGTTATTAGTCTCTAGAAAGAGAAGTTGGCCCAGTTAGGTCACTTGGAGGACTATAAATAAGAGGGCGCTAGAGCTCATTTGTCACTCTCACTCTCACAACTGCATAAGGACTAGTGGTGTGCAAGTTTGGAGAGGGAATGTAGCTGCAGCCTGCAGCTGCTGCAACTGGCATCTTGGTTATGGTTTGGACTTTTGCTTGGTTTCTGGTTATTCTTGCTTGGTGCTACCCTTGGAGAAAGGTGTGAGCACTTGGTTGGCTATTTCTCTACTACCAGAATTATTCTGTCTGTCAAGGTTAAGGTCCTTGAGGGTGGCCTTTGTGCCTATGGTTGGGTGACAATATTGCTATATTGTCTATGGAAAAATGAGCACATCCCTTTATTTCTAACAGGTTATGGGCCCACACTATCTTCAAACAGTGCAACCACTGGAAGATAGATTGGGAAGTTATTTGTTAAGCTCCTTATGGCACTAGTTACAGTTGCAACTAAGTTTTTTGATTATGCAGCTGCAACAAACCCTAACCCTTGTGTTCAGGCACTTCTGGTACTTTTGGTGAAGCATTTGACCTAATTCATTGACATCCAAATGCGCCCTAGCCTAGTGCACCTCTCGGTACTCTCAGTTAGCAAAAAAGTCAGGTTTGAATCTTTGGTCAAAGTCAAAGTCAAAGGTTGATTGGTTAAAGTCAAAGTCAAAGGTTGACTTCTGGTCAAATTAATTTTGTGGTCAAAGTTGAAATTTTAGAGTTTCTAGCTTGTTCTAATCATTGAATCTTCTGATTGAGTTTCTAATCTCTTCTTGTCAAGATGGTATCTAGTTTCAGATTGGAAGACAAGCTGGACGATGCTACAAGGTTTCAAAGGTATGCACTTGTATATGCTCTCTAAGTTATATCATCTAGCAAAACATGAGTGTGTTTGCAGGGAAAGTACTAGAGATCTTGTCCAAGCTATAATCTTGGATTCAGTGCATTCAAAAGAACAAATGTACCCTCCATAGCAGTTAAGGCTTCAGGTTCTAGAGCTTCAAATTTGTGTATATCAAAGACAGATTATTTCATGAAGGCTATCGTGAAGATGTCTTTCTAGGCAGGTACCCTTGTGAAATATGTTTGCGAAAGCTGTCATATAAGAAGTGTATAAGGATGAGACAATGCTTGAAACAACTGCCAGATTGGCAACAATCATAATAGATAGAAACAAACTTAAAGAGACCCAAAGGAGTCAGACTCGAAGGAAGTCAGAAATCAAAAGGAAACCAAAACATGCTTATGACACTTTGTAGAAAGCAAAGAGAGATGCAACAGATGAAACCATGGTCTCTCTCAGATGGAAGGAGCTGATCATAGAATTCCAAAAGAAGAGCATGCATATTGCTCATTCAGGCATGAAGCTGGGATTAGGAGGGAGCTTATCCCCAACGATACGATCCATTGAAGAATCCGTGAATTCCATGAAGTATCTGTCCATGTTCTTCATTGGAAGTAACAACCATGATAAGCAACATGTGTTCAATTTGAATCTAGAAGAAGTCTTCTTCGAAAAGAAGCCTTGAATATCCTTGGTTGTCCATCTACATTTATGTTCCTATGGTGGAAGGTTGGAGCCTTCAGGAAAGAAGGGCATGTAATCTAAAGAAGATTCCATGGACTCCAACATTGAAGATAAATATGAGGAAGAACATGAAGATTCCAAGAAAGAAAGAAAAGTCAGAACAACCAATTGAACCAGTTTGAACCCACTAGAAGCAGTCAATCAGAAGGAATGGAAGGAAGCTGCAATGAAGAACAATGCATGTGAGAAATTAAGCATTGATAAATACAAGGCGAGACTCAGGGCTAGAGGGTTCTACCAATAAGAGGGAGAAGACTACGATGACAACTTGTTCTAGTTACCAGATATACCTCTACCTGATCCATTGTATCTCTTGCAGTATCCATGGGTTGGAGTTTACATCAGATGAATGAGAAGATTGTTCTTTTCAACAGAGTAATTGAAGAAGAAGCATATGTAGAGCAACCTCAAGGTTTTGAGGTATACCAAAAAGAGACCCTTGTATGCAGATGGAAGAAGACCTTGTATGGATTCAAGCAAACTTGGTGCAGAGCCTCTCATGTATAGCATAAGCGTGGCGAAAACTTCCTATGACAGAGGAAGTATATTGAAATGGTTCTTCAAAAGTTCGGGACAATGGATTGCAAATCCATGGCAAACTCCCATGATGAAAGATCTGAAGAAGTTGAGACTCTGATCCAGTAGGCCCATCTCTGTATTGACAATTGATTGGCTCGTTAATGTAGTTGGAGAATACTCTGCCGAATATTTCCCTTATCGGACGTTTGAGTTTAGATATACAACTGCATGGATTTATCGATTCAGATTTGGGCAAGGAGTGCGGATGACAGAATAAATGCTACTTGGATATGTTTTAGTTTGAGCTTTGCCACAATGTTATGGGCTAGCAGGAAACATAAGTCTGTTGCACTCAGCACTGCAGAAGCAAGGTATATTATAGTTTGTGATGCTTGTACGAAAGCAGTGTGGCTCCGTAACTTGGTTTTTGGACTGTTTGATCAGGTGCTGAATTTGACTGTGATATATTGTGATGATTAGAGCTATGTGAAGCTTTTAGAGAACTCGGTGTTCCATGACAGGTCGAAGCACATTGAGATCAAGCATTATATTCTTTGGGATAAAGTCCAGAGGGGAGAAGTGGTTCTCCAGTATATCTCCACATATGAGCAGATAACATATATTTTGGTAAAGCCTCTGTCCAAGATGAAAAGATTGCGTACTTAAGGGACAAGTTAGGGCTTGTAGAAATGACTTCCTTATTGAAAAAGGAAGAGATTACTCCCAGGTTGGGAGGGAGCACTGATATGTTATTGATTTATGGGCAACCATTTTCCAGTTCGGAAAATGGTCTAGGTTGGGCAGTCACCTTCCAATCCGAAAAGTGGCCCAAGATTTCTGACGGACATGCATTTTCCAGTTCGGAAAATGGTCCAGATCGGATAGTCATTTTCTTAATGAAAATGGTCCAATAGATTGCTGATGTACCATAGACAACCATTCCCCTTGTGGTTAGTGTGGGGGAATGGTCTAGGATAGTCATTCTTCTTGGCAGTCACTCTGAGTAGTGGTCAAGTAGAATGGTCTGCCTCGTTGAGCAGTCATTCTTTTGAAGTTCACAGTTGTGAGCAGTTTCGAAGAATGGTTCGTTTTGGAGGTTGGTGTAGGACAGTCATTTTCATAGGAAATGGTCCGGACAATCATTCCCTAGGGAAGACTCATTCTCTCTAGGTTGCACTATGTTTAGTGTCAGAGGAATGGCCCAGTTAGGTGAATGGTCTAGGTTCAACAATCAGGGACAGACATTCTCTAGGGCAGACTCATTCTCTCTAGGTTTCACTATGATTAGTGTCGGAGGAATGGCCCAGTTAGGTGAATGGTCCAGGCTAAAAAATCAGGGACAATTATTCGTCTATGCTTGGGAAGAATAGTCCAGATAGCCCATGGATGATGTTTTACTTTCTGAGGGCAGATGCTCTTCCAGATCTCACAGATGTGAGTGGAAGAATGGCCTAGATGACTCAGTTTGTATCATGATATTGTTATGCAGGTTGATATCCAGATGATATGTTTGTTGTGGAGACTGTATGTCTCTGGACAGTAGCTATATGCCACTGTGGTAGATGTGTTCCACTGGTTGTGACTATGTGTCACTGGTTAGTAGCCATGTGCTACTAGGTGTGGTTGTGTACCATTGGATAGTAGTTGTGCACCACTATGGATAGACACAGTTGTGTTCTATTGGATGTCATTGTTCTGATTGCCATGGAGACTAACACTAGTGTTGGAGATGATTGCCAACTAGATGGATAGTTAGTATGATGATGGATAAACATTCTCCAGGCGGATAATGGTCCAGGCAGGATTGATTATTGGTGGACAAACATTCTCCCTGTGGAGAATGGTCCAGGTTGATAGATTGATGCTGTACCGTGGACACCGATTCTTCTAGGACACATGTTCGGATTAGAAGAATGGTTCGTCTCCCTGAGTTTACAGTAGTGACCAGAGTGGAGAGATTGGTACAGGACAAACATTTTCCCTGAGTTCACAGTAGTGGGCGGAGGGAAAATGGTCTAGGACAGTCATTCTTCTAGGACGTATGTTCGAATTAGAAGAATAGTCCTTGTAGCCCATGGTGTGGCTTCCAACATTTGTTGGAACACATATTCTTCTAGGGCATATGTCTGGATTAGAAGAATGGTTCTTGTATCACCCTCTGGAGTGAGTGACTTATTCAACTTCATGCCCGATTACTTAGATGGAGTATGGCTTCGAGAGATGATGCAGTTGATGCTATCAGATGATACTGATAGTGATGATGTTGCTTGTGAGTTGATCTACGTGATCATGAAATAGCCTGTGTGGCTATGATGATGCTACTGGTTGAATGGTCTGTTTGTGCTTAAGACCGTTACCTTTAATACCTCCCTAGCTAGGAGGGAGTGTTGATATTATGGTAGTTGCGAGAGGTATTAACCTCTACGTGTAACCTTTGACGAGACTAGAATATTTCGGGAAGCAAGAGAAACCCTAAAACGTTGGATAATAACCCTAGAGGACAAGTCTGCTCAAGAGAATAATTAATATTGAGTTATTAGTCTCTAGGAAGAGAAGTTGGCCCAGTTAGGTCACTTGGAGGATTATAAATAAGAGGGCGCTAGAGCTCATTTGTCACTCACTCTCACAACTGCATAAGGACTAGTGGTGTGCAAGTTTGGAGAGGGAATGTAGCTGCAGCTGCTGCAACTGGCATCTTGGTTATGGTTTGGACTTTCTGCTTGGTTTCTGGTTATTCTTGCTTGGTATGCTACCCTTGGAGAAAGGTGCGCTAGCCTTGGTTGGCTGTTGGTTTGCTACCAGAATTATTTTGTCTGTCAAGGTTAATTTGCTCGGGGGTGGCCTTTGTGCCTATGGTTGGGTGACAATATTGCTATATTGTCTATGGAAAAACGAGCACATCCCTTTATTTCTAACAGTAAGTTGGTTTCCCTTAGGAGTAGGATGCTACTGGGTGGTTCCTTGAAAAGTCATCGTTCATTCCCTACCATACTTACCACTTTCCTTACTTTATTCCTTCTATCTCCCCAGCCTTTTGGGATCTTCGGGTGTATTGACCCAAGAAGGGATTGTACCTTACCTCATGGGAAGAAGGGGCTAAAGGCCCAGAGGGTAAAAGTAGCTGGCAAAAGATAAAAGCCAATCATAAAACCTTTGAGATGCTTCGCCCAGGGATCCTTAAGAAAGCAATGAAATGCTTCTCTGTAAGAAATGGGGGACCTACAAAATGAATGATAATGAATACTCAAGGTGGTAGTTAGGGGATAGGAGGTCTCATCACGAGCCGACCTATCATGATCATAAGAATTTAGTGGTATGACATTACCATCACCTGGTCACCAAGCCAGGGTAGTGGCTCTCAGTTTCATGACTGAGGGAAAGGGGGTCTCATCCCGAGCTAACCTTCTCATTTCCGTGAGGTATTTTGCCCGGTGGACAGGTATTCACGAGGAAATGACTAGTTCAGACCTTCATGAGGGCCTAAAGCCCATGGATGGATGCAGAGACCCCATGCTTGGGGCAAGACAATGATGACCAATTTGCACAATGAAGGAAGAGGACGTTGCCTTTGGAGGCACCCTAGCAGGCCTGGTCGATGAATTGCCACCCTTCCCCACCTGGACATTGGCCTTTGGAGACCTTAGATGTCATCCTAGTAACCCATGACGTCACCCGGGGCTAGGGTTTGACACCTGGACATGTTGGACTACAGTTCTGACACGTGTTGCATTGAGGATGGCCTTTGGAGGCCTGACGCTCAACTAGATGACCTTAACGTCTCATGGAGGAGGCCTAACGTCACTCTAGGAAGGATGATGTCACCCTCTTTAGGGTTTACTTTATGATTTTTTTTTTTTTTTTTAAATTTTAATGAACAAATTGACACATAGGCTCAAAACTGTGAAAAGACACAACTGTTGGGTAATTAAGCCAAGATTTTCCATATAAATATGGCTGGCTAAATTCATTTTTACATCATAACTCACCTCTCACAAGAGGGGGACTGAAATTGGCACCCTTTTTGGGGTACTTGGCTGAAATTTTGAGGCACACTTGCTTGGAGACTTGTTTGGATACATTTTTGGATCATTTCTTCGTGGAATTTTGGCAAATCTAGGGTTTTTATGCTTGATTATTCTTGGTGAAGTAAGTAAATCTGCAATTTTCATTTCATGATAAATGTTTATGATATGTTTACTTGTTCATATTTAAGATTATGAAATTGCCTGCTTGAAAACCCTAGGAGTAAGAAACATAAGATGCTTCTTTCTTGCTCATTGTTTTGCTAGTCTTGCCTAAGAAGATCTTGTCTAGACAAACTTCTAGAGCCCTAAAGTGCTAGCACTTTAGAAGCTTTGTTTAGTTGTTATTGCATTAAATATATTTCAAGACTCTAAGGATAGGAGAAATCGCTAGAGCCTAGAAGTGCCTACACCCTAGTTGAACCTTCTCTTAAGGGCTTCGTACTTGAGGACTTAAGGTGCTACTCCTCAAGCTTCCACCTTTTCATCTCTTAGAGAAGTATAATCATTGTTGTTTCTCCAAGTTATTGTGCTGATATAATTGACTTCATAAACCCTAAAAGGCACTAGTTCTCACTTCTCTCTTGTTGGATGTTTGATCAAACACTCAAACCTTATTCTCTCAAGCCTATGGTAACTAAGTCTAACATTAACTCAGCCTAGATCTCTAACTTTCTTGTTTCTGTTATAAATGTTTCTACAGCCATATAACTGCAGCAAATTTTCTGCATACACTAAGCTAACTCATAGCTAACTTACTCAGAACTTGCTTGTGACAATTGCTAAGGAATCTACTTGATATATGCTTAAATTTCACTGTTTTTTCTAGCAATTCTG
>ML854269.1:3628-32673 GCA_009831015.1 Picea engelmannii
CTGGGATAGAATGGTTGCAAAGATGAAATCCAAGTTTATACCTAGGGATTATCAAATCACTCTATTTCAAAGGATGCAGAATTTGAGACAGAAGCTGATGTCAGTGAAAGAATACACTGAATAATTCTACAGGATAAACATCAGAGAAGGTCATCGGGAAAGCGATGATGAAAAATTTGGTAGGTACATGAATGGCCTGTGATATGACATTCAATATGAGATGAGCATGGTGACCATTCGAAATGTGGAAGATGCTTATCATATGGCTCTAAAAGCTGAAGAGAAGCTGAGTCGGAAGCAAGGTCAAAGAGGTCGAGGTAGAAATCAAAGCATAGGCAAGACAATTGCCCAAGACAGAACTCAGAAACCTAAGGAAGAGGAGAAGAAACCTCAAACTCAACCTGAGAGAGGAGGAAGCTCACAGAGAAGGAAATATGCTGATAGAAATACTTTTCCTCGAGCCAGAGGAAGAGGAAGAGGAAGAGGTAGAGGAGGTGAAGTGAAATTCTTCGTCTATGGAAAAATCGAACATAAATCCTATGAGTTTCTAGATAAGAAGAAAGATGGTGGTGAAACTCACATTGCCAAAGCTCAAGGATGGAATGTTGAGGTAGAATACGTTGAGGGCAAAAGATCTTTGATGCTGAGGAAAGTTCTCTTGAAGCTAGAGAAGGAGCCAGAGAACCTAGCCCAAAGAAACAGTTTGTTTAGGACTACTTGCAAAACTAAGGATAGAGTATGCAAAGTCATAGTGGACAGTGGTAGCACAGACAATCTCGTATCTACAAAGATGGTAGAAAAGTTGGAGTTGGAGACTGTTGTACATCCAAGCCCATACAGAGTTTTGTGGCTACAAAAAGGACATCAGGTAAATTTCACTAAACAGTGTTTATTCAAATTTAAAATAGGAGGATATAAAGATGAAATATTATGTGATGTCATTCTCATGGATGTTTGTCATCTATTGCTGGGTAGACCATGGAAATATGATAGAAACGTAGTTCACAATGGGATAAAGAACACATACACCCTGGAAAAAAATGGTAGGACTCACATGTTGTTACCAATTAAGGATAAAAAAGTGAAAACAAAGATGAGCAACACTGTACTTCTCATGAGTGGGAAGTAAATTCTTGATGAGGTTAAGAAGAAGGAGGACACACAATTTATTGTGGTCAGGAAGCCCAAAATTGTTTTGACCAGTACGAGAATAGATGATCTACCAAAAGAAATTCAGGAGTTGCTAGAAGAATTTGTTGATATAGTAGTGGACGAACTACCTTGTTCGTTGCCACCTATCATGAGTATAAGTCATCATATCGATCTTATACCTAGAGCCAGTTTGTTGAACAAAGCAGCATATCGGTTGACACCGCAGGAAAATGCAGAAGTTAAGAGACAGGTCTAGGACTTAATGGACAAAGGATTGATTCGAGAGAGATTAAGTCCATGCGTTGTTCCGACAGTGCTCATCCCAAAGAAAGATGGAGGCTGGAGAATGTGTACAGAATCAAGGGAAATCAATAAGATTACCATCAGATACTGATTTCCATTGGCAAGGATGGACGACTTGATGGATTGCTTGAGTGGAGAATTTTTTTTTTCAAAGATTGATTTGAAAAGAGGATATCATTAGATTAGAATGAGAGAAGGTGATGAATGGAAGACAACATTCAAGAAAAATGAAGGGCTATATGAATGGCTTGTAATGCCATTTGGCTTAATGAATGCGCCTAGTACTTTCATGAGGTTGATGAACGAAGTCCTAAAGGATTTCATTGGGAAAATCGTCATTGTATATCTTGATGATATATTAATTTTCAGCAGGACAGAAGCAAAACACTTAAAGAATTTAGTTGCAATAATGAGGAGATTACAACAGGAGAAATTGTTGATTAATATGAATAAATTGTCATTTATGAGAACATAACTCATTTATTTGTGTTTTGTTATCTCTGCAAATGAGCTTAAAATGGATCCAGAAAAGATAGAGGTGATTAAGAATTGGCCATCGCCGAAGAGCGTATTTGAAGTACGAAGCTTCCATGGTTTGGCTAGCTTCTACAGGAAATTTATCTGAAACTTCAGTGGAATTAGCACACCAATGATGGATACGGTGAAGAAAAGACAAAAATATTTTCACTGGACGGAGGAAGAAGAGAAGAGCTACAATCTGCTGAAGAAGAAGATCATTGAGCAACCAATTCTGGTTTTGTCGGATTTTAGCAAGACATTCCAGGTCAGGTGTGACATGAGTGGATTTTCAATTGGAGTGGTCTTGAGCCAATATGGTAGGCCGATCACATACTTCAGTGAAAAAATGAATGAAGGAAAGATTAAGTACTCCACGTATGACAAAGAATTCTATGCAGTCATACAAGCACTGAGGAAATGGAGACACTATTTGGTTCCCAAGGAGTTTTTTTTGTATAGCGATAATCATGCTTTACAATGCGTGACTTGACAGGAGAAGTTGAACCAAAAACATGCTAAATGGGTTGAATACATGCAGAATTTTACTTTTGTGATTAAGCATATTTATGGAACTGCTAACAAAGTTGTTGATGCTTTGAGCAGGAAATGTTTGCTTATGCAGGAATTCAGAGTCAAGACTTTGGATTTTGATAACCTCAAAGAAATGTATAGGGATGATACAAACTTCAAGGAGGCATATGAGGCATCGGAGAATCCAATTCTTAGGGACAAAAGCCAATGGACTGAATACATGATCTAGGATGGATTATTGTTAAGGGGAAATCAGCTATGTATTCCAAAATGCTCCATGAGGGAGAACCTGCTGAAGGAAAAACACAGTGGAGGATTAGCCAGACACTTCGGTCATGATAAAACGTTCTCAAAGTTGAATGGCTCATATTATTGGCCAGGGATGAGAACAGATGTTAAGAAATTTGTGGACAGGTGCAGAATTTGTCAGCACACGAAGGGAAAAAGGTAGAACACAGGGTTATACCAACCATTACCCATTCCTGAAAGGTCGTGGGATGCATTGAGCATGGATTTCATATTGGGACTACCAAGGACACAAATAGGATGTGATTCAATCTTTGTGGTAGTCAAAAAAATTTCAAATATGGCACATTTCATACCATGCCAAAAAACCAGTGACGCAACTCATATTGCGAACCTGTTTTTCAAAGAATTCGTCAGACTTCACGGCTTTCCAAAGAGTATCGTTTCAGATCGAGATACCAAGTTCGTGGGACATTTATGGAGGAACTTATGGAATAAGTTGGGGACAAGTTTGTCTTTTAGCTTAGCGTATCATCCTCAGACGGATGGACAGACAGAGGTCGCAAATAGGAGCTTGGGAGATTTGTTGAGGAGATTAGTGTCTGAACACCACAGTCAGTGGGATCACATTCTACCACAGGTGGAATTCTCTTACAATGATTCATGCAATAGAAGCACAGGGCAGAGTCCATTCTAGATTGTATATGGAATGCAGCCAAGGGGAGTTTCTAGATTGAAAGATTCAGAACAAGCTAAATTCAGAAGTGCTAGTGCAGAGGACTTTGCAGAAGGAATGAAAGAGCTTCATAGCCAAATTAAGGAGTGATTGTAGAGTTCAAGTCAAGAATACAAGTGAAGAGCAAATCAACACAAGAGAGAACTTCAATTTAAATTTGGTGATCTGATTCTTTTACATCTGAGGAAGGAGAGGTTCCCAAGGGGAATGCATAATAAGTTGAAGATGAAAAATATTGGACCATGCAAAGTCATAAGGAAATTTGGGGCAAACACATATGATTGAATTACCCAATGGGTTTAGAATCTCACCGATATTCAATGTTGCGGATTTGTACCCTTATAGAGCTAAAGAAGCAGGAGAAGAGGAGGAACATAAATAAATTCAATGGACCAAACAAATGCCTATAGCTGAAAAGCTATAGATGGAAAGCATAATTGACAAGAGGATTAGTAGGAAGACCAAGAGAAAGGATTATTTTGAATACTTGGTCAAGTGGAAAGGACATCTAGTTGAAGATGCCAGTTGGGAGGATGAAGCAACAATTCATAGGCATGGACAGACCATGCAAGATCTCATGAACAGGAGTTCATGAAAATTTTCAAGCAAGGGAGTATGATGCAAGAGCATTGTACGCAGCGAGCCAAAAAAGCATAAAGGTGGAAGACACCTGGAAAAGCACCAGTGCACATTTTGAAATGTTTTGAAAAATTTATGAGCGGATATTAATGTAATAGCTAGGGGAAACATACTTACATTTATATCTTGAAGTTGTGAATAGATATTGATCGATTTCTCTCATCTGTCAAATGTAATAGGCATTTAAGTCTGTTTAATGAAAGTAGGTAGATTTGATTTAATAGATTAGACAGTTTAGAAGCATAGGAGGGAAACCGGATATAGACACCCTCGCCCTTGTATCATTAAAATAGGAACATTATGATCATTCAGATTTCATAAGTTGTAGAGATGTAGCAGAGAGATGTATAGAAGAACCCATGTACAAGAGCACTTGAGTTAATACATGAAACTTTGACTCAATTTTCATGGTGTTACGATGCTTACTGTTTACATTTGTTAAATGGTATGTTTACAGTTGTTTTGTTTCTCTGTTATGCATTTATCTCAATGTTGTGTCGTATGTATGATTTCATGTTGAATGTATGAAGTCAGAAAGAGAAGTAGAATGAGTTTCAATTGTTTCTCTCTCTGAGGATTCCTACAAGGAGTGCAGTGAACATCCGCAAGGTGTGCGTTGATGAGGGTCTGAGTTTTATCTCAGAAAGCTCAGGAGAGATATCGTTGTTCTCATACCAGCAGAAGTGTAGGAGAAGCACAAAGTCGTGCAAGGTGTGCGTAGGTTGGTGGAAGTCTTAGAACTTATCAACCAAGGGGGAATTTGAAGGACTACTGTTGCAAAGAGTGCACAGGGTCGAAGACTCAAATAACCGGAGGTTATTTGAAAGTTTTCCGCAAGGAGTGCAAGTAGGGCTCTTTTTGGAGGCTTGAGTTTGCAAGTGAAAGATCAGGAGGGATAACACATTTGAATTGTTCAAAGGGAGACAAAGGTCAAAACCATAGCATAGAAATTAAGTTCAGGAGGAAGAACATATAGTTGTTGGGAAGAAGCCATTGAGGAGTGAATTGGGCAGTCAGAATTCTCCGTGGAGAGCTCGCGAAATCGTGAGGATCGTAGGATCCAGTCGAGCTATAAGGCGGTTAGAAGTTGGATGAAATCACCACCCTAATATCAAGAATCAACGTGAACTGTTGATCGTGGTTCAATATGATCTGTTGATCTCATTCCAACCCAAGTTGTTGGATCATTTTGCGAATTCAGGGTTCGTGAGTTGAAATAATTTCTTTTTGACTGCAAAGTCGCGAAGTGTCGAGCACCGAGGGCTCGTGCAAACATGTAGAACATATGTTAGGTTGGGGCCACATGGTTGACAGGTGGCATAGAAACAAGCACCCAGAGAAAGGTGGAAGTGGGTGACAAGTGGTGTACATGCGTCGCCTGGGAAGGAGTCAACCCATTGTTGACTTATCGCGTTTTGGGGATTCGCAAAGAAGGAGCACGAGGGCTCAACACTCCAACTCACGAAGTGGCAAGTTGCGAGTAGTGATATTGTTTATCCTAGCCTACAGTTATATGTAGTAGGCACTAATGAGGAGGAATCCATACCCGTATCACATCTCGGGTATCGGAGGTTTGGAGAAAGAGGAGTTGAGGATCATTGACTCACGAACTCGTGAGTTGTGAAAGTCGCTTGTGCTAAGGCTCGGTTGTGGTCGCATGGAGATGTAAGGCTTGCACCTGGTGTTAAGTTGTGCAGGGCGATTTTTCATGAAGGACCTATGGATCAGATTCGTGAGGTTCCAATAGGGATCCAAGGGAGCCACTTCGGCTTGAGGAGAATTTAGAATGATCCTATGCAGATCACGGCCAGAGGGTCGGGGGTCTATGTCACTCAGGATCGGAGAGGCCCAAATCAAGTCTTCTCTTGAACAACATGGTGGCCTTCCCTTAGTTGTTGTTGCTTCGTTGGACTTCTACAAGGGGACCAAGTCGGTGAACATGGATGAGACTCTTGGTGGGGACGATGGCACCAACATCGTGAAGGTAAGACGAGGGGTTCCCATGTGGTCAGGCAAGACAGATGGAGGGTGACATGGAAAGTGCAGGTGGTGGAAGGTGTGCACACTGCACTGGGATAGGTTAGAGGTGGAGTGTCATGGGGCAATGATGTGGGGGTAGATGTGAGGCTATTACAGCAGACAGGATGGGACCATATGCCAGGGAGGATGTGAGAGGTAGGAAACTTGGCAAGAGATGATAGGTGAGAGTGATAAGGGGATATGGCCCATCGGTGAGTGGAGGATAGGTGTAGCATAACGATATGGGGAGTGGGAGTAGAGGATGTTATGGGAGGAGGTGAGAGACAGAGTGGGAGAAAGATGTCAATAGGACGCAGGAGTGGTAAGCGGAGGAGGTGAGTGGTATATCGAAAGGGGGGGGTAGGTGGTAAGAGGTTTTAGGTTGGGGGGGGGGCTTCTGACATCATGAGGAGGTGCCACAATAGTGGGGGCCCCACAATATAAAACCACCATATCAAACCCCCCCTCCCATTAAAGGCAGAAATGTGGGGGGGGTCTAGAATTGAACCTGCGTCGTAGATCTGAGCACGCAGATTTTGGTCACCCAAATCTGCTTGCTTCTTAGCACAATGTGCTCTTGTGCCTCAAACTTAGGATAAGTGGGTTTTTGACCCACTTCTTGCCATTTTTTCACCAAAGGGGGGCACTTCTTAGGAAAACACCCCCCTTACAAAATTATGTTATAACATTAGGCTCCATGGGGGATAGCTTGCTCCCTGTGAGATGCCAAGAAATCTTCTGCAGTTTCAGTGCCTTGTTATTGGGCTATGGAGTCACTTGTGAACTAAAACCAAAAAAAAAAGAAAAACAATATTTACAAATACATGAGAGCCACATGTGGCTCAAATAAAGAACTTCTTCGGAAAAAGCCCATTTACAGGGCCACCAAAAATTTCATCGCCCTCCAAATCCTGCAAACTATACGTATTATTTGAAAATACTTCAAAGATTGTGAAAGGCCTGATCCACATGGCTTCAAACTTGTTGTTCTTTCCTCTGTCCTGCTTGGGGGCATGCCATTTAAGAACTAGATATCCCAACTGGAAATATTCTTTCCTTCTCTTCTTGTCAAAGGCTTGCTTGATCCTTTGCTGATGGTCATGAGATTTGTCCAACGCCTGATCTCTAGTCTGTTGGACCTCCACCAGTTGAAGAACTCTTCTGATCATATTTTTAGGTCCTCCTTGATAATCTTGAAATAATTTTTCTACAAGTAGAGCCAGCTGAGAAGGAAAAACAACTTCTGTCCCATAAACAAGTTGGAAAGGGGAAATTCCTAGGCATCTCTTTATTGTCACTTGATCAGCCCACAGACTAAATTTGAGATTTGAATCCCATTCCTTCTTATTATCCTCTAACAGTCTTTTAATAATATTGATCAAACATTTATTAGAGGACTCTGCCAGTCCATTTCCTTGGGGATAATAGGGAGTGGAGTGAATCAATGAAATCCCAAACTGCTCACAGAACTTGATCAAAGGCTCAGACTTGAAAGATGCAACATTATCAGTAATGACTTTGTCTGGACAACCAAACCTTGCCATAATATCTTATAGAAAACCAATGATCACTTTGTGTGAAGCACTCCTGGTGGGGATGGCTTCTATACATTTGGTGAAATAATCTATTGCAGTTAAGATCCACCTGTGTTTACCACTTTAAGTAGGATGAATTTACCCAATGAAGTCCAACCCCAATTGTTGAAAGGGTCCTGAAGCTACTACAGGCTTTAGTGGAAGAGATTTGAGTTGCTGCTTTCCTGATAATTTTTTACATTTGATACAACCTTTGATCTTTCTGCAGAAATCAGTGAATAAAGTGGGACAGTAGTATGCAGCCCTGAGAATTTTGTAGGTTGTGGTCTTCCAGAAATGATGTCCCCCACATAGGATTCTATGAAAATCAAACATAATCCTTTGGGCCTCCTATGGGTTTAGACATCTCAGAAGCACTCTTAGAGGGTCCTTCCAATATAAGACCTGGTCAATAAGGCAATATCTGATTGCTTTGAGATTTAAATCTCTTGCCTTGCTCTTCCCCATTCCATTAAGGGGCTTTAAGTTTTGTAGAAAATATAATATGTCTCCATACTAGGTGCATTCTGCTAGTAGTGAGCTATCCTGAGAGATTTTATTAGACAACTCTGCCAGCTGATTTTCTGAGAAAGCATTGACGAAGTTGAACCCCAAGGATTTACAATTAGATTAAGCCAATAGCTTGGCTAAACCTTTCTCTTTAACTAGCTTGGTGGGATTTATTTCCAGATCAAACTCAAGAATTTTGGCAATCCATTTGCTCCTCTTCCCATCTATGTCTGGTTGAATAAGAATTTCCTTCACCGAAGCTGAAGGGACATGTGCAATGATTCTTGAATGCAGAACATAAACTTTGAAAGATTTAAGGGCTTTCACCAATGCATATGCTTTATTATCCATGATTTCATATCTGATCTCTGCATCCCTCAATGCCCTGCTAAAAAAAGAGATAGGATGCTCCAATCCCTCAACATTCTTCTGTAGTAAAACAACTGCCACTATATCAAATGAAGTGAAAGAAAAGATCAAAAATTCCTTGGAATAATCAGGATTGATGAGCACAGGTGCCTCCGTCAAAGCCTTTTTTATTTGGTCAAAGGATTCCCTAGGTTCAACAGTCCACTTTATTTCATTCCCCTTTCTGAGCATGGTTGTGATATGCTTCACCAATTCAGAAAAAATTGAAACACACCTCTTTAGAAAGTTAATCTTGCCCAGGAAAGACTGGATCTCTTTCCTGGACCTTGGGAGTGATAATGTTTGGATTTCTTCCACCCTGCTGGGGTCGATTCTGACTCCCTCAGATGATACTATGTGCCCCAGTAATTTCCCTTCCTTCATGGCAAACAATGATTTCTTGGGATTTAAAGAGAGACCACACCTTGATGTCATATGTTTTGAGGTATTCATAGGTCCAAGCAAATACATCAGAAAATTATTTTAGCTCAGTATACTTGGCCCTCTACTCCTCTAACAAGCTATTAGACAACTTGACAATCTTTGGCTTCTCCTCTATGCCAATATTGCACTTAGCCACATCAACATCATCCTTTAAGATTTTTCCCTTTACTGCCACATCATTTCTATCAAAAAGACTTTCCAAGGGAACTAGTCCTTTGGGGAAGTGATTGCTAGGAAGCTGAACAATATGATGATCAACAATCTTTTTCAGAAAATCATCAGCATAGGGATCGGCTTAAGAACCAGGGTCTTGATCAATGTGCAATGTAGAGAATTCCTCAACAGACTCCAGGAATATTTTGATTTCAAGATCATCCTCAAACACCTTCCAATGTTTGACATTGTCAGGTATGGAGGGCATGTATTTCACTTCTATATCATAACTGAGCTTGGGTTGCAGAGGGACTCTGAAACTGCTCACTGAAATAGCCAGGGAATCAACCACAGTGTTTTCTCCTCTTGGAATACATGATATATTGAAATCCAGGAAAAAACTATCAATGAGGTCCCATACTTCATTTCTGTAACTCTTAAGATGAAGGTGTTTGGTCTGATAAATATTTTTGATCTGCTAAATAATCAGCTCGACATCCCCAAACACGGATATTTCTTCAATTCCCATGTCCTTTACATCCCTTAAGCCCAAAACAAGAGCCTTGTAATATACCACATTATTGGTATCTTCAAACTCTAACTTGTATGACAGAGATATAGTTTCTTGAACAGGGGAAACCAAAACTACCCCAGCTTCAGCACCACCTTTAGAGGAAGCTCCATCAAAGAAAATTTTCCATGCAGAAGTAAGTGGGGAATAATATTTGTGGGGGTTAATTGGCTTCTTTCTGAGTTGAAGAGGATCCTTAGGGGTGTTGGTGAGCTGCAACAAACTGGATCCCAAATCAACATCCAGAGTGAAAATAGGGTGATTGGTGGGGTCTGCCTCATCACTAATGATGTAGGCCAGTTGAGCTTCTTTGTACAGTCTTTTTTGCTCCCCTCCAAAGACTAGAATGGTAGCATATGTGAGGTCCATATGTAGTGTTCCCCAAAGCCTTTTTATCCAATATCTTGACAATAGCATGCCAAACTTGGGAGGAACATTAGCTACCACGATATCCATGACCACACTTTTCATGGGAAACTAGAACAAGGTTACCACCAGATATTTGATGACCCCAAGACATTGCACCCTCCTTGAATCGAAAGAGTACAAATCATGATAATATATTGTGACTTCCATCCTAAGTTCTTCCATGACAGTTTTGGGCATGAGATTATGGGAAGCCCCTGAATCCATCAGACAATTATGCAACACCTTATCATGTATGTTCAATGATGTGTAGAAGGGAGGGGATGAGTCATATCTATATTATACCATAGGAACTAAGATGAATGTTGGCTTTTCATCTTGGATATTCACTGAGTCTATGGAATGGAAGGATGGTTCAGGCTGCAATAGCTTATAGAGGGACCTTTTGAAATCTTCATGTTTGACTAGCTCTGAAATGGGCACAGGAATTCTGATTTTTTGAATTTCATGCTCAAAGTTAAAGGAGGAAGGAGGCTTCAGAATTTCTCTCACCTCTGGGAAATGGTCTTTGGCTATTGGCGAGGGATTCTGAGTTTTGTTTTCCTTGGTGATATTTGTTGGCTGCTTAACTGGCTTCTCTACTATGAGAGGTTGATTAGGGATGTCTGACTTCCCTTCTCTATTCTTAGACTGGAGGTTGTATTTATTGGGACTACTACTATCCCCTTCCCCCTTACTCAACTCATTTATTTGATTGTTCATGAGGAATTCTTCATAGGAGGATTGAGTCAAATGGGGGAAAGGGTAGGTGTCTCCAATATGGTGAATTTCAGGGTCAAGCTCTTCTACCTCCCTCTCCTCCTCAACAACAAGGTTATTTTGGAGAGGAGTCTAAATTTTATGATCATTTCTATCCCTGTCCCTTTGTTCCCTTCGCATGATCTGAGGAGTATTGTTTCTCGGCCTTCTAAATTTTCCTCTGTTATCAATGTTTTGGGGATTTCTCTATGTCTATTTCCCCTCCATTTTAATTTTCTCCATCTCTACAGACAAATACGTTACCATTTTGGTCAATTCATCTACTTGAGGGTGAGCTCTAAAAGAACCAGAGGTTGAGGTCTCAGCTCCTCTTCTTCCCTTTTCTCTGTCAGACTTTCTTCTGAGACTATTAACTGCCAACACATTGGATTCTACTTCCAGGGCTGCATATTGCATGTTATCCAAGCAAGTAGATCTTCTTTCTCTGAGCAGGAAGCAGAAATTGAGGTCAAAGGCACTAGCATAAGTGATTTTGGCAGAGGCTTCTAAGAGTTTTATTTCAACAAGGTCTTATTATACATCTTATTGAATCTTTTGGAGAAGTCAGAGACAAAATATCCTTACTTTCTCTTCAAGGACCCAAACTCTGTCATATAATACATGAAATCCTTTTTATCTCCCCACTGTCTCAAGAAGGCATTATCTAGAGATTCAATCCCAACACTAGATCCAGGGTTCGGTCCCCTAAACAATTTCCTCACCTCACCATCAAGGCTTTGGACAAAAACTCTCATCCAGACATCTTCATTTTCAATGTTCAGGTTGTCTTCATAACTATAGAAGGAAGCAAGGTTCTCTTCAGCAGTTATGTCCTCCTCTACAGTGAATTTTGGCATATATTTCAGGCAATCTCCAGCAGGGAGAGCATTCATGGGATGAGGTAGAATTAGAGGGGCATATAATGTAGCCACTATGGCATCCATTCTATTTACAAGGGTGTGAGAACCTGCCATAGGGATATTAGGTGGAGGAGAACTAGGGAGAGAATGGGTTCATCCTAGGGAGACCAGAAATGATCTTGCAAGAGGAAAATGGATCAGCGGAGGATTTGAAGAAAATGCTACAGGGATTAAGGGAACAGAGATTAGTGCGGGCACAACAGTAGCAACAGTAATAGGAGAAGGGATGATAAATTCTGGGGTGGGAAAATCTTCTAAATTCCTGGGTCTAGACCAAGCTGCAACGTCAGGGGAGATAGGAGTGACAAATATCTCTCCCTCTAATCCAAGACTAGGAGGAGAAAATTCAGCAAGAACACTCCCAAAATTTAAAAAACGAGAAACTGCAACAAGAGGTATGATAGGAAAATGAGAAGCAGATATTGGAGTCTCAAACAGAGGGAAAAGAGAACTGTCAGAAATACCTAGTTCAACAGTAGAAGATCCTTCTCTGAGGGCCTTTCCCTTTCTGATAAGATTCTCTGGATCTGCTTCAAGTATTTTCAAGGGCAACTGAGGGGTAGACCTCATATGCCTGCCTCTGGAATCCACAACTTAAATAGTAGGTTCCCCAGTGGAGTCGTCATAATGGAGTCACCAAGTGCACAGTAGAAATATTGGAGGGATTTGATGCTTGATGCACCTTCTGAATCAGAGGCTCAATGTCGTTCAATCCCAAGGAAAATCTTCAACTTCCTCCCTAGCAACAACGCCAGAAATGTTAGCACCAGGAGTCACTCCTGCATTGTAGCAAGAGTAAACCTAATACCCATCATTTTATATGTCACAGGTTGTTTATAAAGGGTTACCGAATGGGAGTAAACCCAGAACAATATCATTTTAATTGAGAAAACTAGGTTGGAAATACAGATCTAGGTGAGGTCTTGATATAACTTAGGCCAATAAGTTTTCATAGTGGTGAGCAGGTGGAGGAAAAAAGAGAGAGGAATGAAAGTTTACTCTGGACATTCAGTCTTCCAGCAGCCTTTGGAGGAAAATTCTCAGATATGAGATCCTCTCAAATCTAAAAACTTCAAGAAACTTAAAATGCTGCAAAAACTGATATAATCAAACCTACATTATATAGTCATTACAACACCCGACTAGATCATCCATGCCCGAGCTTTAAGAGTCAGAAGAAAGAGTAAGGAAGAGGTTGGCTTCCATTAAACAAGAAGTCTCAAATATTATTCTATAACCAGAGAACCAGAGGCCTCGCTAAAACTTCACAATTGGGAGCTTAGCTCTACCATCGATATCAAAAAAATGGAAAAAATGCCTACATATACTTATAACTAGCTTGGGCTGCCTAAAATGTGATCATGTCATACATTCAAGGATTTACGTTGATGAGATTCTCTATCAGGCTGCGCATGCAGACGTTGGTCAGACTGCCCATGCAGTCTTCTTGTCAGACGAGATCTCTGTCAGTTCGAACTGACATCCTGCCTCTGCGTTTTGTCCCTTTCTGGCCTTCTATTTAAGGGAGGATATGATATCTCACCCACCTTCCTTATTTTCATTAACTTCTACCTTGGGATCGGAGAGGCCCAAGTCAAGTCTGCTCCTGAACAACATGGTGACCTTCCCTTGGTTGTTGATGCTTCATTGTGTTGAAATAATGTAACTGCAAAGAGTATTCTTATTATTAAAAATATTTTATTCATAGGATCAATCCGCATTGTGGATTGATCATGTCAGATATTGTAATAGGACCAAATCCCCTTTTGCGGATTGGTCAAAAGACAATTGTAATAGGCAGAATAAAAATTCAGCCCCAATAGTTAATTAAGAGACCCAGAAATATAATAAAGGTGGGTTTACCCACCCAGATTGAGAAGTCATCCCTGCTAGTGAAGAGACACTTCACACGTGCCAGAACTTGTATAAATAAAGGAGGCTAGTGCCTCATTTGATCACAACTCACTTGCTTAGTTTGAGAGACAAGTTTTGATCTATTACCGACAAGGGAGAGAGAGAGTGGCGCATATCTTGGAGAGGACTTTCTGTTTTAGCATAGAGATATCTTGGCATTGTATTGGCTATCTATATTAAGGAAGTTTTGTTGGGTTTTCTTCCCCTAGAGGGTTTCCCAGGATAAATGTTGTGTCTCTTGTGAAAGTGTATTTCTTGGTGATATTATTCTTATGTTGCTATTATCTATTGAAATTAAAAGAACTATAATAATGGCATAAACATTAACATGGTTTCAGAGCCAAGATGAAGGAAGCATATTTCACAAGAGGAAAAAAGTCACTATTGCAGTACCTGCAAATTAGGGTTTTTCAAAAGTGAATCTTTTCAGCCCTAAAACTATCTAGAAAGTTGTGCCCTCCCCTAAGGATCAATTTGGCATCATCAGCGCACCTTTTCAGTGGATGGATCTCCCGAAAAGTGAAACCCTAGTTTCACAAAATGCCAGAAAACCAAAAAACCAAAGTACCAGAAGTACCAAAAGCACCAGTCCAGAAATCCGCAGATCAAGTTTGAGGGGGTAAAAGTTGGATTTTCGAAATTCTGACTACACCAGCTAACTCGCCTTAGCTCAGCGAATCTATCCCCTGGATTAGATTTTCAAAATTCGAAGTTTGAAAAATTAGGGTTTTCTCATAAAAACCTAAGTTGCAGTTGCAGTCTCACAACCAGTTGCAGTTGCAGTGGCAATCACCCTTGAATTTTTTAAAGAGTTGGTAATGATTACCGCTACTTCCAGATGGTGCCACCACCCACAAATGATATCAAAGGTATGTACTCACATATGAATAATGGTTAAACCTTAAAGAGCATTTGCAGGAGAAGGGATCTCTTGCCATAGATCCAGAAGGATCTCAAGATCCAACACATTTAGAGGAATGATGCAACCCAGGTGTGATTATTCTGATATACATCTATTTGTCATGAAATTATCTTAATCAGTGTTGCATGTTGAAGTTATGATCAAATTATTAGAAGGATTAAAAGTTGATCATAGAGATTATCCTCTAACCTAACCTTATGTCAAGATAGCGTATTGTCTCAGTAGAGAAGATAGGTTGAAGAAAGCACTTGTCATCTTGAGTGAAGGAGACCTGGAAGAAAAGAAAGCACTCATTCCCGAATACAAGGCTCCAAGTTTGATTAAATAAAGTTGATAAGATTCAAAGGTACACATGGCAAGTTGATGACTATAGTTGAGATAGCAGTCTTTGTAAAGTATTATACCTGATAGCATGTGAGCATATAGAGGTAAATGCTTTGATACAACTAACACCTCCTCAAGGAGAAACCTCGTGTGTTAGTTATAGGTTTCCATGGAAGAATGTTTGGTCACAACACTATGAGAGTGTTGACCTCATTTCATATTGTATTCCTTACCTTTAATCTTTGCTTCAGATAAATTATAAGTGATAGCTCTAAAGGAGCTACTGTGATGATTGTTCGTGCTATTGCTTTATATTATCAGAAAGATATTATTCTTGCTTTTTTTTTGTATACCTTGCTCCAGGTCACATGAGGAAGCTATAGCGAAGGTTGCAGAAGCCAACATGCTAAAGAAGAGATCATAAATGAAGAAATCATCATTGGAAGAGAAGAAGGTGACTTGCATAAGCTATAGGGTCACTTAGAAGCTTTCATGACCCATGCCATTGAAGAATCTTGGCATTGAATATTAGCTCACTTCAACTACAAGGTGCTACCATACATATGCAAAGCAGTCATAGGTTTACCAGAACTCAAAGGTGACCATGAAGGTGTATGGAGTGGATGTGCACAAGGGAAGAACATCAAGAACCCGTTTCCGAAAAGGGACAGCAAGGCAAAAGGAGTCCTAGAACTCATTAATTCAGATGTATATGGCCCAATTCCATCATCTTCCATTAGTGGGTATGTATACTATGTATCATTCATTGATGACTACTCTTGTAAGACCTGGATATATTTGAAGTGTTCAGCAAGTTCAAGGAATTCAAAGCCTTGATAGAGAACCTTTCTGAAAAGAAGAATAAGATACTCAGGTCAGATAATGGAGAAAAATATACTTCAAAAGAGTTTGTAAACTTCTGCAAGGATGTTGGGATCTAGAGGGAACTCACTACTCCCTATAATCCTCAACAAAACGGTGTAGATGAAAAGAAGAACATAACCATGATGGAAGCTGTGAAGATCAAGATATTCCTATGTGCTTATGGGCAGAAGCAGTAATGGCAGTTGTTTATGTGCAGAACCGATTGTCCCATAGTGCACTTAGAATAAAGACACCAGAAGAGATGTTCACCGAAAATAAGCCAGAGGTAAGCCATCTTAAAATATTTGGTTGTTCAGTGTTTATTCATATACCTAAAGAAAAGAGACACAAGTTGGAACCTTCAGGAAAGAAGGGAATATTTGTGGGATACTGTGAGGTCTCCAAGGACTTCAGGATCTATATACCAGGTCAACATCACATTGAGATCAATAGGGATGTGACCTTTGATGAAGATGCAACACTAAAGAAATCTAAATTGTACCAGCTTGAAGAGGTATATGAAGAGGAACCCGTAATCCCCAATACTGCAATGAGGGAGGTTCCTAGAGCTGCAAAACCAGTGAGGGAAGTCATAACTTTCCCTGATGAGGAACTTCTAGAAGACCATGATATAGTAGAAGTACAAGAACCTCCTCAGGTGACGATCCTCCATAAAAGAAAGCTAGCCTACGCTAGAGAGCTTATTCAAGATGGAGAGAAGGAACTACGAGACAGGTGAAAAGACCAAATCCATTCTCTATTTATATAGCTTTGATGTGTGATCGTCTAGAAGAGGAGCCTGCCTGCTCTAAAGAATCCATTTAGATAAAAGAATGGGCAGATGCCATGACAGAGGAATACCAATCCATAATAAAGAACGAAGTATGGGAAATAGTTCCAAGATCGAAGAATAAAGATGGGGTATCCTACAGATGGCTCTTCAAAATAAAACATGCTGCTAATCGAAGTATTTAGAAGTATAAAGCAATATTTGTCGCTCGTGTCTTTTCCCAGAAGGAAGGCATTGACTATGAAGAGACATTCGCTCATGTAGCCAGATACACTTCTATCAGGACCATCATAGCTCTTGCAGCTAAGATGAAGTGGAAGCTGCACCAGATGGACGTGAAGACAACTTTCCTAAATGGTGTCATTGAAGAGGAAGTGTATATAGAGCAACCTCAAGGATTTGAGGTAGAAGATAGGAAGTCTCATGTCTACAGATTGAAGAAAGCCTTATATGGATTGAAGCAAGCTCCTAGAGCTTGGTATGGCTATATAGAAAGTTTCTTGACGATCTTAGGCTTTACCAAGAGTAAAGCAGACTCAAATATCTACTTCAAAATTATGGATAATGAACCAGTAATGTTACTGCTATATGTGGATGACTTATTCTTAACTGGAGAAGAAAATCTCATCACGGAATGTAAAAAGAGACTTGCCTCGAAATTTGAAATGAAAGACCTTAGCCTAATGAATTATTTCTTAGGTCTTGAAGTATGGCAGAGTCCTGAAAGGATCTTCCTTAACCAAGGGAAGCACACGGTCGAAATCTTAAAGAGATTCGACATGCTAGAATGCAAGCCCATGAATACACCCATGGAAGCGAAGTTGAAGCTACTGGTCGATACGTCGTCAGAATTGATTGATGCCACACTGTATAGACAGATTATTGGATCCCTGATGTACCTGATGAACACCAGACCAGACATTTGTTTGTCCATGAACACCATGAGTCAGTTTCTGGTAGAACCCAGACGTGTTCACTTAGTGGCTGCAAAACATGTGATGAGGTACCTTAAAGGTACGATAGATTATGGTCTCAGTTATGATGGAGATCATAATTTCACATTGAGTGGATACACTAATTCAGATTGGGCAGGAAGCATTGCTAACAGAAAAGCACTTTCGGATGTTGTTTTAATTTGGGATCAGCCATGATTTCGTGCCAGAGTAGTAAGCAATCCAGTATTGCTCTCAGCATAGCGGAAGTAGAGTACATTGTTGCATGTTCTGCTAGTTGCGAAGCTATATGGCTTCGAACATTGTTGACCGGTCTATTTGGCCTAGATATGGAAGCAACCACGATCCTATGTGACAACCAAAGCTGCATAAAGATGACAGAGAATCTTGTATTCCATGACAGGTCAAAGCACATAGAGATTCAGTATCATTACATATGTGACATGGTGCAGAGAGGAGCCTTGAAGCTTCTGTATGGTATCATGGATGAACAGGTTGCTAATGTGTTGACTAAATCTCTATCTCATGTAAAGTTTGAACACTTTCGAGATAAGATTGGTATAGTCTGAAAGGACCCTCCCTGAAAGGGGGAGTATATATGATTCCTTGCTTCTAACCTCGCTATTAGACGTAAAGCAAGATGATTCCTTGCTTCTGACCTCGTTGTTAGATGTAAAGAAAGATGATGTGTGTGTTCCTTGCTTCTAACCTCGCTGTTAGATGTAAAGCAAGATGATTCCTTGCTTCTGACCTCACTGTTAGACATAAACCAAGATGATTCCTAGCTTCTGACCTCACTGTTAGACGTAAAGAAAGATGTTGTGTGTGTTCCTTGCTTCTGACCTCGCTGTTAGATGTAAAGAAAGATGATTCCTTTCTTCTGACCTAGCTATTAGACGTAAAGCAAGATGATGTGTGTGTTCCTTGCTTCTGACCTCGCTGTTAGATGTAAAGCATGATGATTCCTTGATTTTGACCTTGCTGTTAGACATAAAGAAAGATGATGTGTGTGGTCCTTTCTTCTGACCTTGCTGTTAGATGTAAAGCAAGATGATTCCTTGCTTCTGACCTCGTTGTTAGATGTAAAGCAAGATGATTCCTTGCTTCTAACCTAGTTGTTAGATGTAAAGCAAGATGATGTGTTCCTTGCTTCTAACCTAGTTGTTAGACGTAAAGCAAGATGATGTGTTCCTTACTTCTGACCCAGTTGTTAGACGTAAAGAAAGATGATGTATACCTTGCTTCTGACCTATTTGTTAGACATAAAGCAAGATGTGACTTGCATTGAGATACCAGCTTAATAGTTGTGACATAGAGCTAGTCTAGTACTGTGATGGGCCAGCCTAGTGCTATGATGAGGTATCATTTTTTATACTGATACATATTGATGATGGAATTCTTTCGAGAATGATGATGCTGCCGATGAAGAAAACTTTTGATGATTTATAGATACGCCAGCCAAGATGATATTGATGATGTTGTCCTCCCACCTGATGTTGTTGATCATGTTGTCCTCTCTCTCTCGCATGATGTTGTTGAAGAATACCCTTCTTGTTAAGGGGGAGTGTTGAAATAATGTAACTGCAAAGAGTATTCTTGTTATTATTAATATTTTATTCATAGGATCAATTCCCATTGTGGATTGATCATGTCAAATATTGTAATAGGACCAAATCCCCTTTTGCAAATTGGTCAAAAGACAATTGTAATAGGAAGAATAAGAAGTTGGCCCCAGTAGTTAATTAAGAGACCCAGAAATATAATAAAGGTGGGTTTACCCACCCAGATTGAGAAGTCGGCCCTACCAGTGAAGAGACACTTCACACGTGCCAAAACTTGTATAAATAAAGGAGGCTAGCGCCTCATTTGATCACAACTCACTTGCTCAGTTTGAGAGACAAGGTCTGATCTGTTATTGGCAAAGGAGAGAGAGAGAGTAGCGCATATCTTGGAGAGGACTTTCTGTTTTAGCATAGAGATCTCTTGGCATTGTATTGGCTATCTATATTAAGGATGTTTTGCTGGGTTTTCTTCCCCTAGAGGGTTTCCCAGGATAAATGATGTGTCTCTTGTGAATGTGTATTTCTCAGTGATCTTGTTCTTATGTTGCTATTATCTATTGAAATGAAAAGAACTATAATAATGGCATAAACATTAACATGTTGGACTGCTACGAGGGGACCTAGTTGGCGGACGTGGACGAGACTCTTTGCGGGGACAATGGTGCCAACATCATGAAGGTGAGATGAGGGGAGCCCATGTGGTTAGGTGAGACAAATGGAAGGTGACATGGAAATTACAGGTGGCGGAAGGCATGCACAGTATGCTAGGACAGGTTAGAGGTGGAGAGGCATGGGGCGATGATGTGGGGGCATATGTGAGGCTGTGGTAGCAGAAGGGATGGGACCATCTTCCAGGGAGGACATGAGTGGTAGGACACTTAGAAAGAGATGATAGGAGGGAGTGATAAGGGGATATGGCCCAACGGTGAGTGGAGGACAGGTGTAGTGTAATGATATGGTGAGTGGGAGTGGAGGATGTGATGGGCGGAGGTGAGAGATGGAGTGGGAGACAGATGTCAGCAGGAGGTGGGAGTGGTAAGTGGAGGAGGTAAGTGGTATATTAGAGGGGGGGTAGGTGGTAAGAGGTTTTATGTAGGGGAGGTATGGCATCACGAGGAGTCACCACAATAGTGGGGGGGGCACAATCTAAAACCACCATATGGACCCCCCCCTCCCGTTAAAGCCAGAAAGGTGGGGGGGGTCTGGAATTGAACCTTTGTCATAGATCTGAGCGTGCAGATTTTGGCCATCCATATTTTCTTGTTTCTTAGCACAACGTGCTCTTGCACCTTGAACTTAGGATAAGGGGGGCACTTCTTAGGAAAACACCTCGCTTACTAAATTATGTGATAACAAGGACTAATGACTCTTTGATGATTTTAGTACTCTATGTTGATGATGTTTTCATCACGGGTAGCTCTTCTTTAGCCACTGCTATGGTTAAAGATATTTTGCATGAAAGGTTCTCTATGACGGACATTGGTCCACCTCAATTCTTTCTTGGTCTTGAAATTAGTGAGGATGCTTCTGGAATCAAAATTTCTCAATATAAGTATTCCAGGGATATTTTGGATAGATTCCACATGACATAATGTAAGTATGTACCTACATCCTTCTTATCTAGGATCATAATTGAGGATGGTGGGGATATGCCAATAGTGGACAACACTTTGTATTGACAGTTGGTGGGGAGTCTTCTGTATCTCACCCACACCCATCCAAATATCTCATATGCAGTAGGAGAAGTTCCCAGATACATGCAGGATCCCCATGATCTACACTGGAAGGATGCCAAGTGCATTATCATATATGTTCAGGGCACCATGAGTTACGGGATTCACTATGCAGTTGGTTGTGCATTGAATCTCATAGGCTTCACAAATTTAGATTGGGTTGGCGATGACACATATCACAAGTTCACTTCTGATTACACTCTCAATTTAGGGTTAGGACCTATTTGTTGGTCAAGTAAGAATAAATCAACCATTTCTATATCTTCCATAGAGGTCGAGTATTGAGGAGTAGTCAGTTATATCATTCAGGCACTTTGGCTTCAACACTTCCTTACCAAGATTGGTATCCAATTTCACTGTTTGATTTTCATATGGTGTGATAATCATAGTACACTGAGATATTTCATAGATCCAATACAACGAAATCGAGATAAACACATTGAGGTCCACATGCATTTAATTAGAGATATAATACATGACATGATCATTGGTAATACCCCAAGGCCTAGCCCCTAATTTTTAATCATGAATTGTAAACACCTTTCATAGGCTGGTGAGCCAAGTAATGATAAGATAGGAGGCTTATGTGATAGTTAGGCCAGAGATCCTAAGATGCTAAGGCCATGAGCATGTTTTGTATATGTAAATATTCAAATAATTAATATAAAAGCACCATTGTGTGTAGATCTACCATGATGAAAGATTATGGGGGACTAGGCTCGACTAGGCTGGGTAAGGGAGGGGGTTGAGAGGATGGAAAAAGGGGATAATATTAAGATATTAAATCTCAAAGAATAATATATATTATTATTCTAAATGTTGTGAGGAGGATATGCATATATCCTAATCTCCTTTGGGGGAGGGGAACGACTTCCAAATGGAGAGGAATGTGCTTCATGAGCGCCATGTGTCATCTCAAGCACATGCAAATATATGTGGGGATTTTGATTGTTCCAGTGATCTTTTTTGGCCATTTCGCCCACTCACACACATAGATAGCAGGAAAACAGTAAAAACCTGGAATTACATTGTTGAAACCTTGACCATCCCGAGCCTCTGCAACAATTCAAAATGATATCTTTGTCAAACCTGTACCTTGAGGGTTTCCTGTGTTTCTTTCTGCCATTACCGTGCCCCACATCCAACTTCTATTGTTTCCATCACCCTTTCTTATGTGTTGTGGAGATGGATTGAAGAAATGGGTTTTCAGGCCTATGGATTGAAGAATAAGGTTGCTAGGCCTGTGAGAAAATCTCTCGAGGTGAGAGATTTTGTTGAGGAAGTGAGTTCTCTTGGAGGTAGTCCAATAGCAACTACAAATCTCTAAGAATTCATGTACGTCTTGTTGTTGAAGCCTTGGAAGGGATGTGGAGTAGCCGATGGACTATGTGACAGTGAAGGTGTATACTCCTAGGGTGGGACAAGCATGTGGGGAATGAGAGTCTGTGAGCGATGGGCGTAAGTGGCTCCTTAGAGGAAATCCTTCCGGTAGACTAGTGAAACTTCATGTTGTCCTTGCCTAGCCTTGGAATTCCTTTCCCAATGAAGTTTAGTCCCATATCAAGGATGACCCACTGCTGAGAGTGATTAACATCATGGTCTAAGGCTCGGAGGTTTGTGGAAGGTTTGCACGCAGTCGATGCACTACAATTAAGAGATAAGTATCATTTTTTTCCTTAATTGTTAATGATGTATTTTAGTGAATGTCTATGATTCTTATAATAATATCATGTGTTTCACTGCATATATGCTTTCATGTTATCTCTCTTTATTTTTTTTAAGTTTATATGTGATTTATTCCACAAATATCTTTGTCTTCCATTGCACAAAAGTTCTATGTTTGGGCATGGACAATTTTAATTACCTATAACATAGCTTGAGATAGTGTGTGTCTTGTTGATTTTTCAATAATATATATTAAGCATGAAGTTCATTTCATTTCAGCATTTAACTTAACCATAGACAATAATGTTTCAACAACCAAGATCACAAGAAGAAACACCATGCACAAGAACACAAGAAGTATCTTGGGAAACCCTTCTCAACAAGGGAAGAAAACCCATCCAAATCCTTTGCTATATTCTTCAATAGAAATACCTTCACCAACAAGAAATACCTATCACACAAGAGGGTTCTCAAACCCTAGAAGACTAGCACCCAAGAGAGGTGTGCATCTTTTCTCAAGTAGATGTACTTGGTGAAATTTCCAAACTCACAAGAAAGATATGTTTCCACAATGGGGATTTTACTTTTACTTATACTAACCTAAACCTGTCAACTGAAGTGTCTATTGGCTCAATAGGGCCGACCTCTCTAAGTTACATTATAATTATTATTATTATAATTATTATTATTATTATTATTATTAACTAGATTAATTATCTTTTACATTTATTATTACTCACATTAAGGTGGGCCGACATGTACCCTTTACATAACAATTAGGGTTACAGACAGGTCTGAATCTTGAAAGATATATACAAAAGGATCTGATACACCCACTAGTGCTCATCCACTAGGGGCACATCCATAGGGATGTCATATCTCTGGTTCACTGCATTACATAGAAGAACAAGATCTTCACACATTCACCTGTGCTCATCCACAAGCACATCCACTCTATAGATCTTCATTCCCACTTCCTCACATAGGATAATCATTCGGAGTCTTCTCGTCAACTCTGATACTCAGAGGAGGCTAAAACATTATCTTCATTTATGTTCACATGAAAATGCACCCAACACTTTGGGATTTCACACGTTCACCTTATGCTCGGCCACAGGAACATCTAACTCAATAGATCACCTTTCCCACTGGATAGCCATTTGGAGTTCTTCTCAACTCTCTGAATGGAGGAGTTCATATCTACGTTCCTAGCTTTGTCTCGGGCAAGAACCACGTACCCTTATTATAGGATTTCTCTCAGGTTTGTAAGCTGAGAGAAAGACTCACATAGTTGCAATGATCCACATCTCACAGGTTTGTAAGATGGAGAATGTCTCACATATTTGCATTCATAAACACTCCCTCCTAGCTAGAGAGGCATTCTTTATCATTCCAAGTCTCACACGGATGTATTTTGAATTTTGTCTTGGCTGGAGTTATCGACACTCCCTCTCAACTAGGGAGTCATTCTTCACAAAGTTAATTTGGTGAATATATCTGCAATATGCTCATGTGTAGGAAGGCATTTCATGTGTATGTGTTTCCTCTACATCATATCTCTGATATAAGAATATTTCATCTCATTGTATTTCTATCCATCAGGAAACACTGGGTTCTCAAGGATATTTACTCACGGCTCTTGGTTATCATCATAGGATCCATCTCATGGTCAAGTAAATCTGTCAGAAGCTTGTGAAGCCACATTGCTTCGCACACTCGATTCTATATACTCTGCCTCTGTGGTACTCATGGCTACAGAGTTTTGTTTCCTGCTGGATTAGGAAACCATGGAAAACTTCATGATAGAACATCAGTCGATTGTGCTTTTCTGGTTCACTATACTTTCTTCTCAATCTGAATCAGCATATCTTGCAAACTCAAGTTCATACTAGAGGCATATCTCAAGCCATATCCAATTGTGCCTCGTATATATCTCAATACATGCTTTGTTTTTTTCTAATGAGTCTCTCTCAGTTGACTAATGAAATGACTAGGCACATTCACTGCATGGCATGAATCAAGTCTAGTGTTAACCAGATACATTAGTGACCCAATAAGTTTTGGATCGGTCTCATTTGAATCATCATCAATCTTCTTCTTTAAATCCATCATGGTGGATTTTTCATTCTGTCATACTGAACTTCTTTAATATTTTCACTGCATATTTTCCTTGACTCAGAAAAATCTTATTGGTCCTCTGTCATACTTCTTGTCCCAAGAAGTATTGCATCATACTCGGATTCTTCATCTCAAATTAAGAAGTAAAGGATTACTTGTATCCAACAACAATGCTTTCTGAATAAGTCATCAGGATCAGGCTCTCGCCACGAACACTATAATGATATAGTTTTGGATCAGCAACACTCTTGCTAAAATCCAAACTCATCAAGAATATATCTATCTAATATGGTTTCCAACTCATGGATGGTAGCATGGATGGAAGTGTATTGGGTTCATTGGTTCAAGTGTCTCATCATAGATAACTCCCTCTATTTGTGATAAATCTTTGGCTATAGATCTTGTTTTGTATTTCTCAACACTTCCATTAGCTACATGCTTGATCTTATAGATCCACTTGGAGGTTATCATAGACTTCCCTCAATAATATCTTATATATACTAGTAATCTTGTGTTATGACATATTTCCATACCTGTTCTCATGTTTATTCTCTAAGACAAGGAGGCTCAACATCAATAAGGTGTCTCATGATTGAAGGATAGCTCGAAAATCTCTTTTTTCTTTCTCAGGATGTGCCTTGACAGGCTTGTATGTTTTATCTGCCTCTTGCAGAGTGAGCCTAGGTAGCGATTTTGTTCCCTACTACAATATCTATGAACATATCAACTAGAATAACTGGATCAATTGGAATAATGTATGTCTCCCTCTGGATTTATGAAGTGGGAGAAGGTATTGTCTCATTGTCAATCTCCATCTACGATTCTCTGAGTCTTTGAAATACTATCTCTTCTTCAAGGACAACGTTTTTTATTATCTCAATTTGTCTCTGACTAGGGATGTCGATCTAGAATGTCTTTGAAGATTCACTATATCATTTATTTCTAAAGGATATAGCTTGGACGTCTTCTCTTTGGGTACATGAAAAGACATTGGGCACCCAAATATCCTGAAGTGTTCAATATCAGGCTTCACTCTGGTGGAGGCCTCTTTGGGATTTGTGTTTTTCTAAGTCTGGTGAAGACTCTTGTTTTGAACATATATTGTGTCATGCATGCTTCTGCCCATAGAATCATAGAAGGATTCTCATCATGCATTATTGCATTGGTTTCCTCAATGATGGTTCTATTCTTCCTCTTTATCAAATAGTTTTGACTCCTTCTGAGTCAAGTCTCTCCCTTTGAAGGATAAACATTTTCCTTTTCTTGTTAACCTATTTGGAATAAGAAAACAAAAAAAAATAGCACAAGAATATCTCCTAAGGGATAATAATGAGTACATCTCTAGAATCAAAACAATTTAAGAAATGTTGTCACAACTACAAGACCAGCTACTTGTAATGTAGCAAACTTATAGAAATACAGGTTAGAGGAATGAAAATTACAAAAACCAAACCCAGAGTATTTACTTTGAGTATGTTGTTCCTCTGAATGCACTGAGATCCCTCTGGGTTCATGACTTCAGCAAAGGTTCCTTCCTTCTACAATTTCCCTCATGATAATGATACAAATAATATATACAAGTGGATACCTGAGGATGCTGATATGATTTCTCCACTGGCTCTTGGCTGATCTCTATCCTATGAGATATTTATGAAGAATATAGTAACCATGTCACCTTTTTTCATCTTTTTTATTTTGAATTTGTCCCTTCAATGTAAGGGCTTGAGTAGGTGATTGGCTTCCTTGTCCTAACATCATCTTCCTTCCATTCTTTGATAGTTGTCTATGGTAAAAACTTTTGTATTACCCACAATAACTATTCCTCTGAAGTCTTGTCTTTCAAGAACTTTGAATTTTCTTGATTCATCAAGCTTATCTTCCATCATAGTTTTTTTGTTCATCATAATTTTAGATTCTTCACAAACCTTTGTCAACTAGGCTAGAAAACCTAACGGCTAGGCTAGGATAGCACTTTTAGGTTTTATTGGACTTATGACTGCCATCAATAATCCTTTGAAATAAAGGAGAACACTGGTGAGTTGAAGATCTCCTTCAATGAGTTTGCAGAAACCCTAATTCTGAAATTTCTGCAGAAATTGGCGAAACCCTAGAAACCCTAGGGCTAAAATTTCAAAATGCTCAGAATGTCACTCTGAGAGTCTCTAGAGATGCGTTGGAGGAGGTCGTACTCTCCGATGCCAAATTAGCCCCAACGTTCAAGTGTTTAAGGGATGAAACACCTCATAAAATAAGGTCGTACGGATTTTCTGGAAACCCTAGGAGGGTCGTACGGTTCTACAGAAAAGAGAGGACACTAGTAGATGCTTGTGCAATGGGTTCTTCAAGACCTATGCTCTGATGCCATGTTTATTTTTCAATAAGCTAGGTTAAGAATTAAGTTCATTTCATTTTGTCATTTAACTTAACCATAGACAATAATGTTGCAGCAACCAAGATCACAAGAAGAAACACCATGCACAAGAACACAAGAAGTATCCTGGGAAACCCTTCGCAACAACGGAAGAAAACCCAGCCAAATATTTTTCTATATTCTTCAAGAGAAATACCTTCACCACCAAGAAATACCTAGCACACAAGAGGGTGCTCAAACCCTAGAAGAATAGCGCCCAAGAGAGGTGCGCACCTTTTCACAAGTAGATGTACTTGCTGAAATTTCCAAACTCACAAGATAGATATGTTTCCACAATGGGGATTTTACTTTTACTTATACTAACCTAAACCTATCAACTAAAGTGTCTATTGGATCAATGGTTCCGACCTCTCTAAGTAACATTATAATTATTATTATTATAATTAATATCAAATATAGTAATTATGTTTTACATTTATTATTAATCACATTAAGGTGGGGCCAACCTGTACCCTTTACATAAAAATTAGGGTTATAGGCAGGTCTGACTCTTGAACGATATATAGCAAAGGATCTGATACACCCACTAGTGTTCATCCACTAGGGGCACATCCATAGGGATGTCATGTCTCTGGTTCACTACATTACACAGAAGAATGAGATCTTCACATGGTCACCTATGCTCGTCCATAGGCACGCCCACTCTACAAATATTCATTCCCACTGCCTCACATAGGAGAATCATCTGGATTCTTCTCATCAACTATGCTACTCAGAGGAGGCTAATACATCATCTTCATTTCTATTTACATGATGATGCACCCAACACTTTTGGATTTCACAAGTTCACCCTGTTCTCAGCCACATGCATGTCTAACTCAATAGATCACCTTTCCCACTGGATAATCATCTGGAGTTCTTCTCAAATCTATAAATGGATGAGTTCATCTCTATGTTCCTAGATCTATCTCAAGTAGGAACCACATACCCTTCTTAGGGTCCTTCTCTTAGGTTTGTAAGATGAGAGAAAGACTCATATAGTTTCAATGATCCACATATCATAGGTTTGTAAGTTGGAGAATGTCTCACATAGATGCATTCATCAACATGTCTGAGGTAGTGTGGTTTGGCCTTCGGGTGATCAGGGGACATTACAATTTGGTATCATATCCCATGGTTTCAATAATGAGCCTAGATGGGCTGGATAAGTGGTTATTGAAGAAAAGGCTTCAGAGTGAACTATTGTTGAAATGGACAAAATTCATTCTCAGAGCATTCAAGATGTCAGGAGGGTGCTGAGGGAACACATTGGATGTGTTCCAAAGATCATGAGGTATAGTGGTCTAAGAAATTCAGAAGGGAGGAAAACCACAGTATGGTTGATAACCACTAGAGGGAATTTGGGTTGCACGATATACATGAGGAAAGGTGAACCTTTCCCAGCCCTCAGATATGGAGAAGGTGCATGAAAATCAACCTCCAATTCCTTCAGACTTCGTGACTTCAGAGAAAATTATGTTTTTTTAAGAAAAAAGGGTCGAAGCCTGAAGTTCTAAAGTTTTGAAGTACTTTGCGGCCATCGATCATCCAAGAGAAGGAGAGACATTGATTTTCCCCAAGTAGATTGACCAGTTCAGGAGTTTGGTGTTCAAGAGAAACAAAGTGAGCTAAGGTGAAATCTCATGAGGCCCAAAGTTCTGAAGTGATGTGGGATGATAATGTCACCTAGGGTGATGTGGACTTCCCTAGTCCTGCCATGTGTTAGTCAGAATGGTACATGGATGACCTTGTTAGACCAATAGCAGTCTGACACATGGGTCCACATGTCACCATCTTATATGAGGACAGGTGTACTATGTGGACCTCATAAATATTAAGCGGTTCGGGAATTCGAAATTCAGGAGAAATGAATTCTTCTATAGAGAAATCTCTCGAAGTCC
>ML854271.1:0-29044 GCA_009831015.1 Picea engelmannii
TGTCTATTGACAGCATTGACTCTTAGCTTCGATTTTTTTGTTTACTTTTGCAATGCAACAATGATTTCTAACATGGTTTTAGAGCCTTAGGGTTTGAAGATCATTGAATGGTTCTATTGTTATGAGTTGTTTTGAAAGTTGTTGCATCATAGGAAGACTGTGGATGGAATATGTGTGGAATATACGCTTGTGAGAAGTTTTATTTGTGAAAGAATTGGCTTATTTTTTGGACTTGCATTTTTTTGAATCAAGGTTTGTAGAAATGGTGTGGGTTCAAAGCATGAGCACCACTATGGAATGTGGGCATAGGAGATGGAGACTTTGTTGAAAACTAAAGGTCTATGGTAGTTTACAAAAATTGATATTCTTGATCCTGAAAATGATCATGAGAAGTTATTTCCCAATGGAAAGAAGGGTGAGGTTGTAGGTTCCATGATGACCTACATATAAAGGGAGATTCAATTTCATACCAATGGGATTGACAATCTAATTGAAGTTTGGAAGAATTTGTTCAACAAAGTACTTGAAAGTCAAGTGATGCAACTTGAGTAAGCATTGATCTCTTTTGAAACTCTCTCTTTTGATGGGTTTGAGGACTATTTGACTCATGTACAATTGAACTTGGGAGAATGTGGGAAATACTTTCCGAAGAAAAAAGGTCAATTAATATAATTAATTTTAATGAACTTGAAAACACCTTGTGATGTTTTGCTCCAAATTTCATGATAATTGGACTTCAAGGAAGGAAGACAACAAGGATTATAACTTTGGTTCCTTTTGTAGTTATCAATTAGGGCAAAAAAGAAACTATTTGATGAAGGAAAGCTTTATGATAAGCTAAAAGCTCATTTCATGAAGAGAAAAGGCCAACATAATTATAGGGGAATTGGTTGAGATGGGAATCAAGAGAGAAGTCACATAGGGTACCATGATCAAAGTCATGAAGTTTCAGTTGACAAAAGGAAGCAATCAACTAATAGTGAAAAAACGACCAAGAAGGTTAAGAATAAGAAAACCTGTTGATATTGTGGGAAACCATGGCATATTGAGAAGACTGATGACCCTAAGGAAGATGCCAAAATACTTGAAGATGACCAACAATGATGCACTTGAGAAAGTAAAGGTGAGACGATACTCATTATACATTTTTTGTTAGTTCTTCTCAAACATTGCATGCTCATACTTCTAAAAAATAATGGATAGCAGACTCTCGATGTTCACATCACATGGCTAATGGCTCCTCTCTATTTCTTCTGCATGAAAGGCCAAAGAAGAAAGATACTTGTTGTAGATGATTATGCACTTAGTATTGTACTAGGTAGTGGTAGGGTTAGGTGTGAACATGATGTGATTAATGATGTATACCATGTATCACAACTTAGTGCAAATTTGTTGCCTATACCACAACTCACTCAGACTAGAAATAAAGTTTATTTTTGGCTTGATAAAATTGTCGTGAAAGATATGAACAACAAGTTTGATGTTGTTATTGAGGGTATACTTGACCCCATGGAAAAACTATACAAGTTTTGTGAGTTTAAGGATTTAAGGGAGGAAACTAGACTGTTTACTCTTGTGGATAGAAGTAATGGTAGAAGTGGGATTTGGCACGAAAGGTTAGGGCATCTAAATTGTAGGAGTATGAATTTGACACTTTGCTTGAATATGGTCTATGGGTTCCCTTGAGTGGTTATTCGTGAAAGTGTGTTTGAGGGATGTGTTCTTTTAAAACATCACTAAGAATAGTTTGAGAAAGGGAAGTTATGGAGGGAAAATACACAATGGAAATTTATTCACAATGATCTCTACATGGTAAGTATTCCTTCTCTTGATGGTGCAATGTAAGTTTTAACCTTCATTGAAATTTTTTCTAGGTTTACTTGGGTATACTTATTGGAGACAAAAGGATATGATCTTTGAGAAATTCAAGGAGTTCAAGGCATTGGCTGAAAACCAAGGTGGTCGACCTATGAAATGTTTAAGATCTAGTAATGGATGAGAACATGTGGGTCGTGCATTTGAAGGGGTACCTATATTAGAGTGTTATATTATGGCAGTGAGCAATACCTTCCAATCCTCGATGGAATGGTGTTGTTGAGAGGAAAAACAAAACCTTGATTGAGATGACTCAGTGTTTAATGTAAGCAAAAGGAATACCAACATGTTTTTGGGTAGAGGTTGTTGCCTACTCAATTACATATTGAATGGAGTTTAAACTAGAGTAGTTTGGGATGTCACCCCTCTAAAGAAATGGAATGGATGAAAACCATTGGTCATAAATCCTAGAACCTTTAGATGCATGGCTTGGGTTCATTTTCCAAATGGGAAGTGGAAGAAGTTGGATCCCAACAGTCATTCATGCATCATGGTAGGGTATTCTAAAGAGTCAACATCACATCAACTACTTGATCCCATCAAGCAAGAAGAGATTAGTCAACATGATGTTTTTTTCATTAGAAGACTTCATGTGTCGCTTTACTAACATCTTGTTCTAGCATTTTAGGAAATTAGTCAATCAAATATTTGCAAATTGTTGAATCAACTATCCTAAATTATGGATTGATTTGCCCAAATTTTGGATCGACTAGTCTGAACCTTGGACCAACTACTCCACATTTTGGATCGTGGGTAGAAAATGTCATTGAAGCCACTGACACTAATGTAGGTGATGCTTATGATTCAAAGAAGATTGAAGACAAAAACAAAAATTCATTGTTGCACTCATGGTACACGTATTAATAACATGTGATCGTAAGATGCACATGACAAACCAAAATGGAAGAATGCAATGATTAAGGAATACAATTCCTTACTGGAAAACAAGAATTGGGAATTGATTTCCCATCCACAAGGGAAGAATGTGGTAAAATGAAAATGGGTCTATAAGAACAAATTCATTTTGGATGGTATTGTTGAGAGATCTATGGTCCATTTGGTAGCAAAGGGATTTTGTCAACATGAAGGTGACAACTACATAAATACTTTTCCTCCCATAGCCAAGATGAATTCCATATGAATTGTTCTTGCTCTTGCTCGTAAATTTGGTTGGGAGGTGCATCAAATGGATGTAAAGAGTGTCTTCTTGCATGGTGATCTTACTAAATAGATATATATGGAACAACCACATGGTTTTGTTAATGAGAAGAAGCTTGTATGTAGACTAAAGAAGTCATTGTATGGTTTGAAACAAGAACCTTGAGCATGGTATGCCAAGATTGATAACATCTTTCTTTGAATACATTTCAAGCGTCATGAATTAGATCATAGTTTGTACGTGATATATACAAAATATGTATTTTCTTGATTGTGCTTTATGTGGATGATCTGAAAATTACTATAAATAATGGTGACACCATTTTTGGTCTAAAGTTGAAATTGAAAGACATATTTGAAATGATCTATTTAGGTTAGTTGTAGTTCTTCTTGGCATCCAATTTATGTTATTGGATGATGGTATCTTTATTTATCAACCAATGTATGCATTGGATCTCTTAAAGAGAATTGAAATGGAAGACAATAAGCCATGTTCTCTTCTATACCAGTGAGGAGAGAATTGATCAAGGAATGTGATTTTGTGAAGATCAATGCTACTTGTCAACCAAAAATTTGATCAACAATATTAGAGTCTCAAAGTATTGAGAATTTTACCATATATTTTGCAAAAACGAGGTTTAAATCCTACACAAACCTAGCATTATTGCTTGAACCAACTTTGTCTCTTTCTATGTCATGATAATTCCTCTTCGCTCTCTATTCTAACCAAGACTCGTGAGGGGTCCCACCATCTAGATTGCTTGAAGGCATAAAGTGGTTTTATGGCTAACGAGGAAGAGCAGGTAATGTTTTATTACACGTTTCCTTCATTTCTCATGGTTGTAACGATTTGGTTGATATTTCATGGATGCCTCTTTACATTAATCACATTGATATGCAATAGTGTAAGCCATGTTTATTTCATTATTTGTTGATGATAGTGAGATCCCGCAACATTCAAATTTTGCACACGATGACATTATAATTACTAAAAAAGTGGTTATGGTTGTACTTTTTCAAGACATTTTGGTTCACTAGTACTTGCACATTGACGAAGTTAGTCATAAAGGGAAAAACATCATCACAACTCACTCAGACTGGAAATAAAGTTTTTTTTTTGGCTTGATAAAATTGTCGTGAAAGATATGAACAACAAGTTTGATGTTGTTATTGAGGGTATACTTTACCCCATGGAAAAACTATACAAGTTTTGTGAGTTTAAGGATTTAAGGGGGGAAACTAGATTGTCTACTCTTGTGGATAAAAGTAATGGTAGAAGTGGGATTTGGCACGAAAAGTTAGGGCATCTAGACTGTAGGAGTATGAATTTAACACTTTGCTTGAATATGGTCCGTGGGTTCCCTTGAGTGGCTCCTCTTGAAGATGTGTATGAGGGATGTGTTCTTTTCACTACAAGGAAAAGACCTTATAGCGGAGGTTATAACATAGGTTTTTAGTGTTACAAAATTGGCAAAAATTGTCAAAAAAACCTCCGCGAAAACATTCGTTTTTGGTAGTGGATGTTTTTGCGGATATTTTAACATAACTTCATTATAACTAAAAAAAAATTGGGCCGGCGGAGGTTTTAGCGAATGTTTTTCTAGGCGGCGTGCTTCATGGTGTATACGCACCGGTGCATTCTCAAACATAAAGCATCGGTGCTTACATTTCATCGAAAGCACTAGGGCAGTCCTAAAATATTGGGGCACCGGTGCGTTTATAAATAATAACGCACCGGTGTTTTAATAACAACAATGCACCGGTCGAATCTATGATACCATGCGTCGATGCATTCTCAAACTTAAAGCATCGGTGCTTAAATTTCATAGAAAGCACCTGGGCTGTCCAAAAAATATTGGGGCACCGATGCTCTTATAAATCACAACGCACCGGTGTGTTCGTAACAACAATGCACCGTTCAAATCTATTATACCATGCACCAGTTTGTTACAAGACAAACCCGACTGGCGCATGAAATTTAGAATGTACTGATGCAGAAGTATGATACAGAAGCACCGATGCACTTTTTTAATTAAACGCATCAGAAGACCATTTATTATTATTATAATTGTTGTTGTTAAAATAATATTACAATCAATGTTGGTTAATTATATATCAGCACCGGTGCACGTTTCATTACAACACCGGTGCTTTTTAGCATTAAATGCACCATTTTTTATTTTCTCTTTTAGAAACATCGACATGTGATAGTGCAATTATTGTTATTTTTTAATTCCATTGTTCATAAAAATATTGACATATATCTTATAATAGTATTCATATAAATTAAATTTTGAGTAGTGCATTTGGATATGAGGTTTAGATTAATTTGTTATATCATCAGATTTCACATCTTTTCATTATAATATTTAATCATCCATATATTTAATCAACGATGTAACATTTCACAACAACATTGGACAATGCAATAGAATAAAATAAAATGTATTTTTTTTATAAATGAATAAGAGGCTCTTTGTCATACAAAATGGGACACTTATTGATAACCCCTTGTCTTTCAATTGGGACACTATGTCCATTACATTAAACAAAATCTCTGATTTTCACAAACAATTATTTCAAAAAATACAACAACTTGCATTGATATCCAAATATATTGATCATCATTCTTCACTGGAATTGTTGTTAGTGCTCGAGCTACTTCCATGACTTGGATTATTTGGTCAAATGTTTTGTTGATTGTCTTGATTGTTTTCCTCTTCTTCAATTTCCATCTACAAAAATAAAAATAAAGTGTAATGAGTGTATCTATAATGGTGAGAATAATGAAAATTGAAATAAATAATATACATGAATGTAAATTGAAAAATGACTTACCATGAAATAATTGAGCCCTAAATGATACACATTCTTTCAAAACCAAATCTCATGCCTTCTCTCGACAACTCTTTTGTTGGCACATTTTCATACTTTGTGTCCTGCAGGTTTTATAACCCATAATAAATCATAGATTTAATATAAAGGATTTTTTTTGTTTCATTGAATATAAAATGAGAGAAGTAAAACAACATAGGTACTTAAAAAATCCACAATTAATTTTTGATATGCCAACATATACTCACAACCCTTACTTAACCCAATGCCAATCAATTCTTCCGATGGGTCTTCTTTGTATGTTAGCACATGTTTGATGGCTGATGTAAAACAACTTAAAATATACAAAAATGAAATCTTAAGTTAATGTTATAACGAAATAACAATTACTCACAAACTTTGCTATCAACCATTTTCTTCCTCGTCGTCCCATTTTATGTGCTGAATGGGTTTCAGTTTGTTTTGTTTTCTGCAAAAAAATACTTGAAAATTAATATTTAATACTAAATTATTTATTTATATGTACCTAATAGAAAAATTCAATGATTTCATACATTTTAAGCACGTTGTTGTTGAGATGGCTCCTTATGTGATGCAGTTATGTCCATTTCTTTAACCATCTCCTTGTACACTTTTTTGGACATTCCTACAGGCATATTTCGGATATCAGGTCGTTGATCCTTTGGGATTTTCATAATCTTCCTGAAAAAAGTAACATGCAAGCAATAAACTATTTTTATATTCATATATGAAAACTGAATATAACAAATTTGATATTAATAAATGAATGCTTTATAGTAATATATACATATTCTAGAATTAAAGCATTTTTAGGAATATTACTTTTTGAATGATTATTTTTTATTGTTGTATGTTTTTCCTATTGCAAGTCTGACAAGTCTCATTGACCATTGCTCTGGAGACGCTTCATGTGGTTTAGATATAACCTGGTTCTTGGAATCATTGGATTGATTTATGTATTATAAGCGGAAAGTACGTATATATGTTCGTTCCACTATATCCCTCATGGTTTTGTAAAAGTTTTTTCCCTTCTCATTAACCTCTATCACCACTCCAAATGAGCTAAGGACCAATTCATCATCATTTACATCTTCTATAATTTTTATTTTCTTAGGACTACATTTTGTTCCTTCGTTGTTGGTCCCTGTAGAAGATTAAACACATGTGAATTAACAGATTGTTTGAAACATGTTATCTAATATTCTTAACTATGTTATAAATGAAAATTCAAAAAAGAATTCATATTGAATAGTATTTTTTCATTCACCTCATTCATCATTTTGCAATTTTTCCATCAAGCTTTTACACTTTTCTGCACTTAGATCACGAAGAATCTTATTGAGCATCCTAATTTTGTGGTTTTGCACGACACACACTAACCAATACATATTAGTTAAACTTACACATAGTTCAAACATATTAACTTTGTATATAATTTACAAAGAACTTGTCTTTTTTGTTTTTTTGGATGTGTTAACATTGTGTCGATCAAAATTTTTGTTACTTGAACTATTCTCACACATTTTTTTATTATCAATATACAATCTGTACCATTCAATACAGAAGCTTTTAAATATATTTTATAAATAAATCACATAATTTTCAACTAAAAAAAAAAACAAATATGGTTTATGGTGCATTGTAATAATATGAATGCACTGATGCATTTGATATAGGAAACACACTGACAGGAAAAAATATTTAAAAGAAAAATTACTTTAAATTACAATGGTGCAATATATATCGATAACCGCACCACGACTAGAATAAAAGAAGAAAAAAAAATACCATGGATGAAAAAAATAACCGAAAAAAATGACACATAAATGAATGAAAAAATTTAAAAATTATGTTACAACATTTCCGGTGTGTTTTATCATTAAGCGCATTGGTGCGTTATAGTCAAATAGGTGCATCGATAACTAGAAACTGTTTTTTTTTAAACGTGACAGGGTCGAGAGGGTTTAGATCTGATGCAATAAGTGGTCCCCTTGCATCACAGACCAAACACCTTATATATAAAAACACAAACCCATTAAATATAAAATGCCTAAAAATAAAATCCCTAATTGTGAAGTGATAGAGGGAGTTAAACCCTAAAGTGAAATTTTGCAGTCACATAACCAAGAAGAAGCAAGGGTTTAAGGTAAGTATGAAATTTTTTATTTTTTTCTGAATAATTTTGTTGCTCCAAAAGGTTTTTGAGTGAATCACCATACCCTTCAAATTCAGATCTTCTGAATAATTATGTTGCTCCACAGTGCTCCCCAGTATATCTCTCTTGCAAATCTCTCCCCTGTAAATTTGGAAAAATAATGAAATAGTGAATATCTTAATACTATTTAAAAGACTTTATGAAAAGGGTTTTGAGTGAATCACCATACCCTTCAAATTTTGATCTTCTGAATAATTATGTCGTCTCAAAGTATTTTGTTGCTCCACAACGCTCCCCGGTATGTCTCTCTTGCAAATCTCTCCCCTGTAAATTTTGGAAAAATAATGAAATAGTGAATAACTTCTTACTATTTAAAGGACTTCATGAAATTAGATTTTCGAAAAATAAATTCTCGCTCAGTTTTCAGTGGTAAAAAAACAAAGTCCCGTTTTTTTTCTTAAGTTTTTCGAAACATTGGTGCATTTATTAATATAACGCATCGATGCGTTTGTTTCTGAAACGCATCGGTGCATTAAATATTTTTGGAGCACCAATATCATATAATTCTTTTTTTATTTGAAATCTTTTTTTTTTTTAAGTAAGGGATTATATATATAAAGGGTCTTCAAAAAACCAGACCAGAGATACAAAAACTTGAAAACAACCGTGTTGTAGTTATCGAACTGCCCCAAGAGAGGGGAAACCAGTTCAGCCAGCCGGGTAAGTCTAGCAGTTTACAGACTGACAGTCTTAGATAAACGAGACTAAGCTGACTAGGCTACAGTTATGAAAAGAAACTAGTAAAAAGAACAAAACCCCTGTGGGGTCAGACACTTGGCGAATAACCTGGCCAGGTGGCTTGATAGGCCGCGTCCCAAGGTTCCTCTTCAACGGGCGTCCCTTTGCCTTCCAGTTGCATATCAGTGTCCAAGTTGCTCTCGTCCAGGTTGGCAGCTGGCAGGGTCTCTCCAGGTGGACTGTGCTCATGGATGCCTATAACAGTCGCAAGCTTTGTGTCCCCGTGCGTGACCTGCACCACGACGAACCCTTCTGGTTGTTGCACTTGTTCATTCCTGTCATCGCCCTCTGCATGGGGCACCTCTGCTGATGTCGCGCCTTCTAGGGTAGAGTGGAAAGCTTCCTGGAAGGTGGACAGGATCTGAAGGAGGGTCGAAGTCTTCCCATCTAGAAGCTGTAGTCGGAATTGGAGGTCCTCCAATCCCTGTCGGAGCTCAAAGACTAGCCCATAGAGGATGGCCAGACTATCTTTTAGCTGCGAGTCAGGGATGAAGTCGGTAGACGAGTACGCACTGTTTCGGGCATTTCGAAGAAAGGGTGGCACCCCCAAGGGTGGCTAGGAGGAGCAAACTGTCGGTGCAAGAGAAGGCCCGCTGGCTCCAGAATTCGGTGGAGCTGCGGGAAATCGCGAAAGAGATCCCGACGAGCTATCAGTGATGACTAGGCATTCAAACCGAGAGGCAGGCGGGGTGGTGGAGGCGAGAGGTTCCAGCTCGGGCTGCAGAGGCTGCGAGGAGTGCGTGGAGGGCGAACTAGGGGGAGAAATAAAGACACGAGGTCGAGGAGGATGCCATGGAGATCCTCTTCTTGGCCTTCCTCTTTGGCATGGCATACTGAGTTCAGAGTGAAGGCAAAACTGAACCGAATGCCCCAGGTGAGCATGGATAGCCTGGAGAAGGTTGAAGGCTGCGAGCACCATGAAAAACCAGAGTAAACTAGGCCTGGGCAGTTGAGGGATGAGAGGGTCGGGTCGCGAGCAAGGATTAAAGTCACCTGCAGACGGAAGAGCCATGGTATAGTCGGTAATGGGAGTCGGGCGCACCAACGTTAATGGTGCTGCAGCGACGTAAAATCTCATAAATGCAAGGTCTAGGCGGTGGAATTTGGCACGAGCCCAGCACATGGCTTCCTGCCTCGCTGGCCTGACCTTTCCTTCGCCTCTCGCCAAGTGGCTCGCACTAACACCCCATCCGGGGTTTTTTATTTGAAATCTTAATCACCGATGCGGTTAGTAATTAAACGCCTCGGTACTTTGCATTGTTGTATATGCACCGGTGCATTTGGTTTAATATAGCGCACTGTTATGCTTTAAAAGTTATCTAAATTTTTATTTCAACATAAAATAGTATATTCATCTTAAATTATCTTTTAGGATGCATCCACATGACTTGCAATACTTCATAGTATACATTTTCCGCTTAAAGTCGCATTATTCTTAAAAAATTATTGATGAATTTGCTCAAATGCATGGAGAAAAACTTATAATATCAAATGACCAATTCTTCAAATTTCATCCCGTTCCATATTGCTCAAAGTCCATCGCAAAGTTCTCTCTTTCCATCTCCAGTAAGTTCAGATTTTATTTATATTTCGATTATCTAATTGAATTTATTTTTTTATCCATGTTAATCTGAATAAAAATGTTTCCAAATTTCTAGGATCCTCATTCATAATCGAGTTTAGATGCATAAAATATTCCATCAATTCAAAAACGTTGGAAGCTCTTATCAGGAGCAACATACCACAAGAAGTTGGTAGATGAAAATGGACAACCGCTTTATCCTGCCAATCGTAACATGCCATCTTCCAGTCACAATCCTGGGTCAACGATGGTAATAATTCTTTGGTATAATGTAATTTGAACAAACCAATTGCATTGTGCTTACTAATTTTATCGATGTACTAATGTTCAATATTTTTAAAATTATGATTCAAATGATGAGCGACCTACCTACCATCTTCCATCGCACCCCACTACAATGTCAAATCGAGAGAAGGCTAGAATAAGAGCACAACTCGAAGAGGAAGCATACCAAGAATGGTTGAATTCCCACTACATCAAGATTTACCAATTAGGAGTGACTACAACAATAGTAGTTCTTCACAAGTTCACAATGGAGTCAATCAAATAGAGGTTCGTATGGATGATTATTTATGGGATACTACTGCCATGGAGATAATGTTGTTAGATGCATTCCAGAATGATGATGTAGGGGATGATGTTCATGTCATTGATTCCTTTTTCGAAAGCATGAAATCTACTTCCACTACCCCTCTTTAGACCTAGCCTGTCAAAGTCTACCGAGTTGGGTACAATAATGTTACTGTACAACTTGAAAGCAAAGTTTAGCATGTCAAACGCGTGTTTCTCGACAATATTGAGGTAGATGACCATCAAGTCCCTTATATTTTGAGAAATCTTGTCACACAATCAACATTAAAAATGGTTGATTTTATGAACATTAAATGACATTGTACTTTTCTATTGCCCACTAACTACAGGTTATTCAAAGATAAGGTTCTTCCAAGTGATAATGTCTTGCCCGGTAGCTGCGAAGAGGCAAAACAAATATTGAAAATGTTGGGTGTTGAGTACATATTATATCATGCATGTTTGAATGATTGTATTCTATATAGAGGAGAATATGCAAACAAAGAGATATGTCTGAAATTTGGGCATGATAGGTACCATAAATCAAATAAAAAGGGAAATTCACATGGTCCTCCTCATAAGATATTTAGGCACATGCCTATAATCCCAAGGATTCAAAGGTTCTTTCCTTGCAAAGAATTAGCTATGTTGCAGGGATGTCATACCTCGCACAGAAGTGAATCGGGAGTTATGCAAGTCCCAAAAAATTCAATAGCCATGAAGCATACAGAGGATACATGGCTCAAAAAATTCAAGGATGAAGTCTGAAGTCTACGAATCAGCATAGCCATGGATGGCGTCAACCCATATTCCCTTCAAAACACCAACTATTATGTTTGGCCTGTAGTAGTGATCAATAACATTATCCCACCATGGTTGTCTGTGAAGAATGAACATCTTATGTTGGATCTTATAGTCCCTCGTAGAAGACAAGTGAAAAATATGGATGTCTACCTACAACCATTGGAAGATGAATTGAAGGAATTATGGGAAGGGATACATGTATAGGATGTATCAAGACCCATCGCAACAGAGAGGAGTTTTACGTTGTACGACATATGTGCTTACACCACACATGATTATCCGAGCTTAGGAGTTTGCTTTAGTAAATCACATGTTTATTGATTTGTTTATATACGTAACAATATTTTTTGGCATATTTAATTCACTGCGATTGTTCTGATCTTCAACGATAATGTGCTCTGTATACATTAATAATTTCGTAGGTCTTGTAACAAAAGGGTATCATGGATATAAATGTTGTGGACCTTCTCTGAAGGCTAGGTGGTCCAACCACCTATGAAAGTCAGTGTACGACTGCTCCAGGGTATTCCTCCTAGAAAAACACCCTTACAGAAGAGCAACATATTCTTTCAATGGTAAGCCAGAGAGAACCCAATGGCCTGCAATAATGACACCAACAAAATGGTTTAGAGAATATGAGAGAGAGAAGGAGAAGGAGATTACATAAATGTTCGATTCAAATGGGGAGCATATGTTCGATGATCCAAAATTCTTCAACACCTATGTTGAGAAATTACCCATTGGGATGAAAAGGAAATCTATCTTTTATGAGATCCCATATTGGGAGCATCTTAATATTGCCCACTTACTAGATCCCATGCATATAATTAAAAATGTTTCATCTTCTTTATGGAGGCACGTATCATCAAAAGAAAGTGACACATTGGATGTTAGGAGAGATCTTATTTCTTCAAAAACTAAAAAGAAACATTGGCCAAGACAAGAAAGTAGAGGAGAGGTCGGTCCCTCTTGGTCTTTCAAAGAAGGTGACGTCCCATGGATTTTGAAAAAAGATGATATTTCTTTGGCAAAGGAAGTTATATTGGGTGTGAAGGTGCCTTCTTTATATGGGTCTTGACTACGATGCAACTTCACTATGCAATACCATTTGTCAGGGTTGAAATCACATGACCATTTGAACCTTCTAAGAGTATGTATGTCAAAAACATGATTTATTATTTGTTTTAATTTTTATTTTTCACAGGAACTAAGGAATTTTTTCATTAAAATGGTGTGGTTAAGACCACTGAGATACAAAATACAAGCTTCAAAAGGTCTTGGAGACCTTCATATCTTAAGATTAGTCCAGAGTTTACAAAAATTATGTTTGGGTCCTTAAGAAATGTCCAAAAACTTAAGATACTTCTAATCTGAGAGGCATACAACTGATAAAAAATATTGTTAATACATAAAGATAAACAAAACATGACTACTGCATTTTTAGAGTAAATCATCTACCAGGTTCTTGCTTGATAACTTGGATTTCTTGTTGGTCCCAATCTACTTCAATTGGTTCATTGAGGTTAGGAATCGGGCCTACCGAGGCTTCTAAGATGTTCCTTGATGCATTCACGTTGTTGGCCGAGGTGGAGGGTTGACCTTGGTTTTTCTCGCACTGTTTGAGACAAAAATGGAGGTCTTCAATTTGACTACATTATGCAAACACTTCATCCTGAAGTTGCCCGATGAGAAGTCGATGTTCAGACAAAGTTTCTAATTCAAAGGACACTGTGGAGCTGATCGATCCATATTTAATTTTTAACTTCTGACACTCTGCGCACTCAAATTCGGGATCCAGCTGATCTTGTCTTGATTTTTTCTCCTTATCATCCATGCTTTTGCAACAGAACCAAACTGCACAATTCCTTGACTCTGAAGGGGAATTACTTCCAAGGACCGGGGAGAGAAGGGTGGATCTAGCTGAGAGACCAAGCCACACTTGGGCTGCACTAAATCGAGGGGCAATAAAGGGATAAAATTGCAGCCATGCTAAGCTGGAAAGTCCACCTAGAAAGAGGAAATTGCTTAGCCCAAAAAGAAACCACTCAAAAAGAGAGCCAGAAAGAAACCACTCAGACCACCTAGAGAAAAATGCACAGGCCAAAGGTGAGAGGCATAGGGATTTATTTAAATTCCTGGGGTGAATCCTTGCATAATCCTTCATGATGTTGTAGCAGATCATGTGATAATTCAAGTACGAGGGGAAATGATAGGAGTGATGATACATGGATTTGGATAGTACCTTGTCCATCTGGAAATCGTCATGCCAAAGGCTTTCGAAGGGTGGCGAAGAACCTGAGTTGATGTCTGTTGAAATCACCATCCTTGTTCGGTCATTCCTTTTGGTCCCTCATTCATTGCACCTAAATCCTTGATATAGACCCCCCCTCCTCTCCTCAGGGCTGCGTGACCTCCCGATATAGGATCTTCAATTCCGAACCGAATTGGATCTCTGAGACCATAACGGTCTCATTTGCAAATTAACACAGGCCCCTTCAGTCCTCTGGTGAAGGTTCCGTGGAACCCGCGGGCCTTCTTCTTAGCACTCTGGGCACTCTTCAATTTGTGGGCGCTAGCTCCTCTCCACTAGCCCCTTCCTACATATGACCCTGGGATATGACCTCGCATAAGTGAGTGATTGTGGGCGCGACCAAGGGTGGTTTTAGGCCAACCTGCTTTTCGCCCCGCAACTCACTACAAGGTGCCACTGATCCTTTTGTTGATACCGTGGTTGAAATTTTGGCCCGCCCTCAGATTTTTATCATCCGAGCAAGTTCTAGCTTCGCAATCCAACTCGTTCATCAACCTCTTGCCTTCAGCGATGATCTGTGATCAACAAATGCTATCTATCCTCTTCTCTTGCCTTTCACGTGCCTTCCCAGGTCTCTATGACCTGTCGACATGTAACTCCCTTCTAAATCAATGGTTAAGGTTGAGTTCGCCTTTCGTGCTTCAGGAGTTCAAATCTCAAACTCTCGCTTCCTATGACTGGTTATCTTCTGGAGTGGAAGATCTGCTAACACATGTTTTCCCCAATCAACAGTTGTGCTCTCGCTTCGGAACTTTAGTCTCCTCAACCAGATCAATGGTCCTTCAGATCCCTCCTCGATCAACGATCGAAATATTCTTCAAACCTTTCCCTCTCCGCTTTCCTCCGGAGTTCTAGATCTGGCGCCGCGTGTCCACATTCACATCGACGACTCTCGTTGCTTCAAATTTCCAGACTTCGGAAATCTCAACTCTTGATTTTCCCCAATGGATTTTATCCGTAGTTGATAATCCATTGACACATGTATCCCCCGGATCAATGGTTGTCAACCCTTCGCGTCTTCGGCCTTTGGAATTTTCAAGTCTCAACTTTCACTTCCCTTCAAAGTATGAGGATTTATGTCACGTGTCCACTGGAATCGGGCGGTTGAAACTTATTTCGGGTCTTTACTTGGAATCCACAGATTCACGCCACATGTCCTCTGGATCTGACGACCCAGATTCACTTTGGGTCTTTGGGTTTCGAAAGTTTCAACTTTCAACTGAAATCCCAAAGCAATTTACCCAAAGCTTGCGATTTGTCACCACGTGTCTCTCTGGATCTAATGGTCCAGATCTCTTCAGATCTTCAGTGCTTTGGCTCTTCAACTCTTTGGCTCTTCGGTTCTTTGGGCTTCAGAAGTTTCAAACTTCTGTGCGCTCGTTCCACTCGGAGCGCCTTCACCCGAACTGATGGATTTCCACCACGCGACCTTCCAAATGATGGACGATCCCAAATCATTTCGGGGCTTCAGAACTTTAGCAAGTCCACTCTCCCCTTTTCCTTGGCTCCTCCTTAGAGGTGACCTTGGGCAGTGACCTCACGCAAACACGCGATTGCGAGCACGCTCGAAGGTGGTTTGAGACCAAACTACCTTTTGCCCCACAATTCACCTTGAGCCTCCACGCATCCTTTGTCCAAAACTGTGGTTTGGATTGCGGCCTGCCCTCGACTTCGTAAAGCTCGAGCACCTTCTATCCCCACAATGCGAGGTGACCGTCGATCTCACAATCTTGACAGTGCTCCTAAATGGATGACCGAGATCTACCTCCAACAGTTCAGATCTCCCTCTTCCAGATTGATGGCTAGGGTCGTTTCAGAATTCTGGACTTCGAAATTCTCAAATCTCAAACTTTTCCTTTCTTCCACAATGAAGGATCTTCTGCATTGTGATCCAACGACCATTGTTGCCCTCTCTCCTGAGATTTTGATCTCTTTTGACTTAGAATATTTTCTAAGTATTCAAAGGCTTCGACCTTTGCTCCTCCTTCGAGTCTGTCTATTGGGTCTCTTTTGCACTTATAAAAGTGTTCCCTTATGAGCTTGATCCTTGGAGGATTTTGATTTCCCATGCACTCCTTGTGTTTCTAGGATTTTGTCAACGTCAGATTCGAAGGATTTCTTGAAAATAAATTCTTCTTGCCCTCCTGGCATTCCTCTTTCTCGATGCACACCTTGTAGAGCTCCTCTTTACAAAGTGTTCTATAACTCTATCTCTCTCTGAACTCAACACAGAGTTGTTCCTGTGCACTCCTTGCACTTCTTCTGATGAAGATCAACACTACCTCTCCTGAGCTTCTGTGAGGTTAATTCATCTTTGTCAACGCACTCCTTGCTGACTATGTGCACTCCTTGCACTCGAAAACTCAAAGAAGAGAAGCAATTGAAACTTATTCAATTCTTCACCAGTTCATACATTCAAAACATGAATGACATATAAAATCATAACAATGAATGCAAATACATAAACACACAGAAAGTTCATATGCAAGAAAAACTATTTTCTTTCTATTAAGATGAGTGTCCGATTACAATATGTGCAGGTTGGACTGTAACAGAGTCTCAGCTCTCTCAAAACACACTATTATACTTCCTATTCAATGACAATACTCCTCCAACAACCTCATTTGGGCATGCCATGCATCTACATATACAGGAAGGTTTGTAAGGTTCCCTTCGAATACCTCTCCTATCGAAGTAACAACTAAAAAATACTCAAGCTCTGTTACATTCAATACTGAGAGTGAAACTCCCAGACCTCTCGCGATCTTTCATTTTCCGAGCGTTTCACTCTTCTTCAATCATCCATTCAAAATAGATCTGCAAAATAAATGCCATCTTTTAGATTCTGATTAATTTAAAAAGGCGCGCTATGGAGCTAAGTTGTCCCTCTATGTGGGCTTTGCTGATGATGCTCCTGCATCAATCCTCCCTCCTGAAACACGTGAGAGAACCTCTGTGAGGACCTCATCTCTTCCTCATGATGGCTCGTTGGTACTTCTCACGGGCAACACAATAAACCACCTGCCTTAAAAGATCTCGACCTCATGTCCAAATTTGTGCGTTGGAGAGCATACGTCGCGCTAGCCAGCCACGCGTTGCGCCCCATAGAATGTGGGCCCCGATAATTAGTCTATGGTCTAGTTTCATGGCAAGGGGGCTGAGCATTTGCGACCACTAACCCCCAAGATGTTGATTTTATGGTAAGATGATGCATTTTAATTTTTCTTATTGTTTAGCATAAACTAAACCATAACTATTGCAGCAAGCCAAGATCACATGAAGAATAACTATGCACAAAAACACAAGAAGTATCCCGGGAAACCCTTCTCAACAAGGGAAGAAAACCCAACCAATCCTTTGCTATATTCTCAAGAGAAAGACCTCCCACACCATAACCAAACCTAGCATACAAGAGGGTGTTGTAATTCTCATAATTTCATACCACAACTTCTAAAATCATGAGATGACATAATGATAAGTGTGTTTCCTCAATGGGGATTCACCTTTATTTATATAAGACTTGTCACATCAAATGATGTGTCTATTGGTACAATAGGATCGACTTCAATAACTCAAAATATAATTAAATAATTACCATATTAATTATCTTTTACATTAAGGTGGGGCCGACCTGTACCCTTTACATTACAAATAGGGTTACAGGTATCTCTGACTCTTGAACAATATAGCAAGGGATCTCATACACCCACTAGTGCTCAACCACTTGGGGCACATCCATAGGGATGTCCATATCTCTATCTCACTGCGTCTCACAGAAGAACCACTCTCACTAGTGCTCAACCACTAGGATCACGTTCACATGTGCTCATCCACATGCACGTCCAACTCAACGAATCTTATTTCCCACTGCATTACACAAGAGAGTTATCTGGAGTTCATCATCTCAACTCTCTGCTCAGAGGAGGCTAATACATCGTCTTCATCTCTGTCTCATAACGATGCACCCAACTCATGGGAATTCACACGTTCACCTTGTGCTCAGCCACATGCATGTCCAACTTAGCAGATCTCATTTGTCACTGCGTTACACATGAGAATCATTTGGAGTTCTTCTCAACTCTCTGTAAGGAGGAGGCCATTGTTACATTCCAGTTCTGTCTCATATAGGAACCACACACTCATCTCAGGGGCTCTCTCTCAGGTCGACTTAATCACTCTGTGTCCTAGAGAATGTCTCACACAGATGTAATCATCAACACTCCCTCTCAATTAGGGAGGCATTCTCCATCAGGCCAAGTCTCACACAGAAGCAATTCAAAATTTGTCTTGGTTGTAGTCATCAACACTCCCTCTCAACTAGGGAGGTATTCTTCACCAAGCCAATTTGGTGAAGATGTCTGCAATCTGCTCATGTGTAGGAAGGTACAACACGTGTATTGTTTTCCTCTGCATCATGTCTCTGATATAATGATATTTTATCTCAACCTGTTTCGATCTATCATGAAACACCGAGTTTTTAAAGAGATTTACACACACCTCTGGTTATCATAGAATCCATATCATGATCAAGTAAATCTGTCAGAAGCTTGTGAAGCCACACTGTTTCACACACTCAATGTTATATACTCTACTTCTGTGGTACTCAAGGCTACAAAGATTTGTTTCTTGCTGCACCAGGAAACCATGGCAAACTTCACGGTAAAACAACAACCAGATGTGCTCTTCCGGTCCACTATACTCTGCTCAATCTGTATCGACATATCCCTGCAAACTCAAGTTCACATTGGAGGCATATCTCAGTCCATATCCAATTGTGCCTCATATATATCTCAATACATGCTTTACTTCTATCCAGTGAGTCTGTCTCAACTGACTCGTGGATTGAATAGGCACATTCGTTGCATAACATATATGAGGTCTGGTGTTAACTAGATACATCAATCACCCAATCAGTTGTCGGTACACATGTGGATTAATCTCATCTGAATCATTATCATTTATTCTTTCGTCAAATCCATCACCATCGGTATATACATGGATTTGTATTCTGTCATACTGAACTTCTTTAATATCTCCATTGTATATTTTCCTTGACTTAGGAAAAGTCTCATTGGTCCTCTGTCATACTTCTTGTACCAAGAAGTAGTGCATCATACTCAGATCCTTTATCTTGAAATCATAAGTCAAAGTTTGCTTGTATCTAACAACATGACTTCCTGAATAAATCATCAAAATTAGGCTCTCGTCACCAACAATGTAATAGCATAGGTTTGGATCAACAACACTCTTGTTGAAGCCCAAACTCATCAAGAATCCATCTATTTGATGTAGTTTCCAACTCATGGATGGAAGTATAGATGGAAGTGCATCGAGCTACTGGATCAATATGTCTCATCATAGCTCACTCTCTCTGTGAGAATCCTCTGACTACAAGTCTCATTTTGTATTTCTCGACACTTCCATCAACTACATGTATTTTTGCCTCTTGCAGAGTTTGTCAAGCCCAGACAAGCCTTTTATGGCCTATTGCAAAGTCTCTGGGAATATCAACTGGAACAACTAGATTAACTTGGATCAATAATTGTCTCCCTTTGAACTGCGGAAGGGGAGAAGGTATTTGTATTTTCCTTCTTCTCAAATATTTTTGACTCCCTCTGATTCATGTGACTCCCTCTAAAGTCTCGAAGGAAAAAAATCTTCCTGCCTAGAACAAGGAAACAAATGAAAGGAAACAAGACAAGAATATCTCCTAGAGGAGATTCATGAGTACATCTCTAGAATCAAAACAATTTAAGGATTGTTTTCACAGCTACAACACCTACTTGTAATGTAGCATGATAATTAAAAGTTAAAACAATCAAACCTGGAGTCTTCACTTCCAGTGTGTTATTTTTCTGTATATACTAATATCCCTCTGTATCCATGATTGCACCAAGGGTTCCTTCCTCCTGCAAGTATCGTTATGACAATGATGAAAATAATATATATAAGTGCATACCTGAGAATGTACACCAATGGAGGTTCTGCTTGTTTGTCAATGTCATGATGAGCAATGACATTCCTTGAATTCTCTTGGGGTGGCTAATGTTGTTGTCTTTGTACATTACTAGATCTCACATCAATTGTCTTCAAGCTTTCATTATTTGGACAATATTTTATGTTTGATAATTTGTCAAATGGATGACACATCCATTTATTCATCATTTCCTGTCACTTATGCCCTTTTGGATGGCTCAATATCCTCTGAGCATCTGACTATCAACTAAACCAAATTCTCTAGATTGGTGGATGTTTTCTTTTCACCTTTCCTCATTACAAGACCACAAATTTCTGCAATCTTCTTACTCCTGCTCTTCACTCCCACTTGAAGGGCTACTACAATGTCTAGTAGTGCATAAGATGAAGAATCAAAATTTTGGTTATCAAACTTCTTCCCGAAATTTTCTCTACCTACTTGAGCTTTTATGATGCTGGGATGATTCAACTTATGTAGAGACTTCACTTCTCTAAGATTCCCACATTCCTCATGGCGTAGTAGATCATGAATTGTAGTTGTAAATGATGTCAAGGATTCCATAGTCTCTTTTCCATACTTCTCAACTACCTAATTTACTTTCTCATATATATGCAGTATCAAAAGCACTAAAGCTTTCAATTCAAGTAACTGCTCGGAATGTTGACTCTACATTTGACCTGGATGCCATAATTTAGGGGTATCTATCCTGCCAAGTTCAACCAAGACTTGCACCTTGAACATTGAGATATATTGCATCCATGGCTGTGACTTTATGATTCATCTCTGTTGTTTTTATTTTGGTTTGGTAAATGGCCCTTTGTTGATGAAGTGGGTTCTAGGTCCAGCCTAGATGCCATGACTAAATTCACCCAGGTCTTGCAGATGGCCTCAACCATTGAGATACACTACATCTGTGAGCTGTCATTGTTGTCGGGATTTCCACTAGGCGTTGGATGCAGTATGTTGGTCGTCTTGACGCAACAACATGTCTTCAAGGGGGTTTGGACCCGGGTTTGAGTGTTGAAGGTGACTATTTCGTTTTTACCATCGCTAACTCCGATTGAAAGAGTTTTCTATTGTCTTATTCAAGTTGCACAGATCCTATGATAAGAGTTTAGGTTCTTGAAAATTCAACCTCTTATTAACAATTTATTTCCAAAACACGTATTTAGAAGAGACTGATCCATAGCCCAGGGTTTGATTTTTATAATTTTTGGACAGGCAAAACTCAGTACTCAAAACGTAACTTCATGCTTATCTGGGTACAATTGGGATCCAATTATCTCTTGTTATGTTTAATGGTTGTCTACCATTGAGGTGCTTGAAGATGAGGTAGGTCACCGGAGCAATATTGAGATGCTCATTGTAAGCGGGGATAAATATTTTGTATTTGAGTGAAAAAGGATGAAGAACCTCACAGTCTCTTCATCTCTGTAATCTTCGTCTACCAAAATGATTTCGGCGTCAGTCAAGGTGTCGAGCCTTGTCCCTTGTTGTCTATCTCTCCTCTGCTCTAGGTTCCTCTACCTCAATTTCCAACTATTTCTCCAATAGTATGCGGCTGGACTGTCACAATCCTCCTGTCATCTTGTAACGATCCTCATGAATCAACAAGTGGATTTTGACCCCCTTTTAATGCTCACGATTTAGATTTAGGTGCCACAGTTTTCTCTAGGATGAGATCCGCCCTCCAACGAGCCACACAAAAATCAGTGACGATTATGCTTATTAGTTTAGATCGGCCTCCCAATAGTAGCATGTGGTCTGAAATTAATCCTTCATTTGACTATTCAATTATCTTCTTCACGTCTGTTATGAAACCATGTTGATTTTATGGTAAGCTAATGCATTTTGATTTTTCTTATTGTTTAGCATAAATTGAACCATAACTATTGCAACAAGCCAAGATCACATGAAGAATAACCATGCACAAGAACACAAGAAGTATCATGGGAAACCCTTCTCAACAAGGGAAGAAAACCCAACCAATCCTTTGCTATATTCTTAAGAGAAAGACCTCCCACACCATCACCAAACCTAGCACACAAGAGGGTGTTGTAATTCTCATAATTTCATACCACAACTTATGAAATCATGAGATGACACAATGATAAGTGTGTTTCTTCAATGGGGATTCACCTTTATTTATATAAGACTTGTCACATCAAATGATGTGTCTATTAGCATAATAGGGCCGACTTCAATAATTCAAAATATAATTAATAATTACCATATTAATTATCTTTTACATTAAGGTGGGGCCGAACTGTACCCTTTACATTACAAATAGAGTTACATGTAAGTCTGATTCTTGAACAATATAGCAAGGGATTTCATACACCCACTAGTGCTCAGCCACTAGGGGCACATCTACAGGGATGTCCATATCTCTATCTCACTGCGTCTCACAGGAGAACCACACTCACTAGTGGTTAACCACTAGGATCACGTTCACATGTACTCATCCACAGGCACGTCCAACTCAACAGATCTTCTTTCCCACTGCATTACACAGGAGAGTCATCTAGAGTTCATCATCTCAACTCTCTGCTCAGAGGAGTCTAATACATCGTCTTCATCTCTGCCTCATAACGATGGACCCAGCTCATGAGAATTCACACGTTCACCTTGTGCTCAGCCACAGGCACGTCCAACTCAACAGATCTCCTTTCTCAATGTGTTACACAGGAGAATCATCTGGAGTTCTTCTCAACTCTATGTAAGGAGGAGGCCATCACTACGTTCTAGTTCTGTCTCAGATAGGAACCACACACCCATCTCATGGGCTCTCTCTCAGGTCAACTTAATCAATATGTGTCCTGGAGAATGTCTCACGCAACTGTAATCATCAACACAAGAGACCTGCCTTGTCAATGGCCTTATTGGCCATTTATCTGCCTCTTCTTTATTGATTCAGAGGATGTGAAAATAATTGACTTGCATGGAACTTGCGAGGAGGCGAATTTTGTCTATTAGGATTCTTAGGCTTGTGTTACGAGGAGTGGAGCCCGATATCATTGTCCTTATTATTGTCTTCGAATCTCCCACTACATTCAAAATTTGAATTTTCCTTTGTTTTGTCAAGTGGATCCCTTGAAGAAGGGCATAAGCCTCTGCTTTGTTGTTTGTTTCCATCCCCAAATTCCAGAAGTAGTCCAAAACTCTATTTCCTCCAGGCCCAAAAAGAACTCCCCCCGACACCTGCCTCCCCTTTTATTTGTTTTAATTTTTATGCCATGGGATAAAACATAATTATTTTTGTATGTGTTTACTTTGTAGTATTATTATCCTCTACTCGTGTGTGGGTGTGTAAACCATGACTTCCCCTAGGACGTACAAAATGCCATATCCAAATTATTTGCATTTGTACGTTGGATCACATCAAAGGAGATTCATATGGATAACATTCCACGGTGGCATCAAGAGATAGCTGAGATTGTTTGTATGTTTGAGAAAGAATTGTCGATGAGTTTCATGGTTGCAGGTTCATCTTCTATTTCACCTAGTAGATGAGGTTGAAGTAGTTAGAGTGGTCTCATGTCGTTGGATGTTCTTTTTAGAGAGGTACATGAAGAAATCGAAAGGATTTGTTCGACAAATGGAAAAACTTGAGGGGTCTATGACAGAGGGGTACATATCACATGAGTCTTTCTATTATGCCAGTGAGTACATCAAGCAGATCGACAACACACCAGGTGCGGTGATTTGAGATGATGAAAGGGATGAAGACAAAAGAGAAGGGGAGCTTCTCCAAACAAATGGAAAAAAGTGCTTGATAAAGAGTAAGTGACTTATCGTTTGTCAAATTTCTACATAGTAACTATTCACATTGAACTTCATAATGTATAATTTGATCTCATATGTACTATATGTCAGTTTGATTTCATGAATATATACATCAACAAATTCAGAAATTGATGCCATCAATAAATTCATTCTTTACAATTCGGAGGCAACACAGCCGTGGGTCGCATTGTACGAACAAAAGAAGAGGAAATGGGACAGTGACATGAAAGAATTCAGACGGTTGAATGGTATAAACATGCCTTATCCCGATCATTTAAAAGAAAATATGTCAGTGATATGCCCCAACAGTTGGGTTGCTGACCGAGTCAGAGAGAAATACGATGCATCCGGTCATTACCCGCATGCTGAAGAGGATGCACTAAACATAGGTATTGGGTGCAACAACTCGGTAATAATCTCTTTGTGTACATTTTTAACTTCATAATGCACCTTTGAATTGTAACATCTTTATTTTATATTTTATTGGTCGGGTTATTAGACACATGACACTGTGATTTTTTCACCTTTTTATAGGTGCATTTGTTCCCATCTATGTGGGAATATGGACATCATTTTCACACAAAGGATGTCGATGATGGACACATGACTCAACACCGTGGAGTGGAAGTCGAGTTCGACCAATCTAATCGTGCTAGCCACCACGATCAAAACCTAATACGAGGGAAGTTAGGTTACATTGGAAAGATACAAGAGATTATTTGAGTGGACTTTTCTTCTTTCCAATGTGTTATTTTTCGATGCAAGTGGTGGGACACCTTTGATGAGAATAATGTAAAGGAAGATCACGATAGTGGGCTGATATGTATCAAATCTAGAAAGATGTGGGATGAAGCTAAGGAACCTTATGTTTTCCCAAAACACCGCAACCAAGTGTTTTTTAATCCATATGTGTTAGATAGGGATTGGGGGTTCGTATTAAGACACGACCATAGATCAAAACATATTTTTGAGAAAAACAGTGTTATCATGCCAAGCGAGGAAGATAATCACGGTGATGACAATAGAGAGTGATATGTACATGTTTTATTTCATCATTTATACTATTGTTGTATCTTTTTGTTATCTTTATTTTGCTAATTATATTGTTTTTTATTCATCTTATGATGGAGGAAATGGAAAGTTTTTATAACAAATCTTTGAACAATTTTAGTTGGTTAACAGTCAATTTGATGCGTAATGTGTTTGTCTTTCAAATTATTTATGATTGCATGGAACAATTGATTGAAATAGAATTTTATATTGTTATTTGAAGATATTTATATGTCGTTGCATGTTTAATATAAAATTTTAAGAATTATTTTCATGATAAAGTCGTAACAACATGTTATATAAAAATTTCGTTAAACATTTTATAGTTGGCATTTTATATAATTGGTAAGATTCACAAAGTTTTTTACACTTAAAACTAAGTACTTCCAATTGTGAAATCCTGAAAATTGTCAAACCAATTGAATTTTTAATGGGATACAAAATTCTACTTTCTCCATATAAAGTTTTATAATGACAAAAATAACAATAGGAAGATTTGCATCCATGAAATTTTAGGGCCAATAGAATGCTTATCATTGGAGATCATAACTTTTTATAATAACAATTTTAGTGTAAAAGAGTCTATTGAAAAAGAGTAAATAGTACAATGGAAAATAACATTTATTCACATGTAATTTGTTTTTTGAAAAGGAATTTAGTTAGAATGAATATGTATGAACTACCTATGCAATAGAAAAATGTTTATGGTAATTTTACAGTTATAGTTTCAACCATATTGAACTTTGTAATTTATAAAAATATCTTTGCATTTTTTATTTAAATTAAGTCTTTATGTTTCATATATAAAATTTTGATATAAGTTCACCAATACATAATCTATAATAGAGATAATTTAATAAATAAAAAACATTGTGATGATAACCATCTAACAAACATAAACATCATCTAAAAATATACACATTTAAATTCACTAACATCATCTAATTATATATAACTCTACCACATATAAACGTCATTAATTAGCTAGCACACAAATCTAATAATTTAATAGAACATCATTATTGTGATCACATCTAACAAAACACCAGCATTGTTTAACATCATTATCATACACATATAACAAGAATCATTTAGCATACACATCTATCAAGCACATTTAACAAACATGTCTTATAACATGACCTAACAATATACACATCAACATCAACATGAATAGAAAAAATAGTGGAGGCCTGCTATGTAGTAGAAGACGATGGGTGGTTAGGAGGAAGTGGTTGGTCGACTCTCTAATAAAAAATAGGTGGTGGAGGAATAGGTGTTGTCTGCTCATCTAGGTGAGGTGAAGGAGGAGGAGGAGGAGGAGGAGCAGGAATAAGTGTTGCATGCTCATGATCTAGGTGAGGTGAAGGAGGAGGAGGGGGAGGAGGATGTGGAGAAGGATAACAGGTACTGGAAGAAGAGTGTGTATCATCGAGAGCCCTCCTCACTGCTAGTAGCCTGGTAGCTCTGACGATATGACGCACAAGAGGCATCATATCATGCGACATCTCCATCCAAAGCTCCAAGAGCATAATATCTGCCCCGATGTATCGCATCAGCATAGGGAAGACTCCCACCTCAGTTAAAAGTGCACAGAGTCGATCACCCAACTCCAACCTTAATCTAGTATCTGGCCTAGGATGGATGTCATCGAGTATCTGCACTCGAGGACCCTGACCCACCGCGACATCAAGCATCATCTCCTCATCATCATTTGGTGGGAGAGGAGGCACGTCCCCAATGAATGTGCCAATATTTGCAAAATATATAGTACACAAAAATAATTACACAGTTTCATTAAACAATTTAATAAAACAAGTTAAAGAACGTGTTAGAATTTATTTTATTCTAATTAAGCAAGACAAACAAATGAAACTAGATTAATTTAAACAAAACACTAATATTATCTCTAGCATCTGGTGGCTCATCCGGTGTGAAGAGTATGTTCAAACATCCTCGTCAATCCAACCTCGCGTAAGGACATGGAACCATCACGAACATGTGATCGACCTCACTGGCTAGTAGCCCCAGTGCGTGAGTGGAAATCCTGGCTGAAAACTCCGGTTGGCCCCTCTTGGGCATCATCTAGCCCCACATGTGCATACGCACCTGATTCATCTACCTAAAAGGCCGATAGAAAAAAGTAGGCCTCATATTCGAAAACCTCTCAAAAAATAAACAAAACAACTCTGAAGCAAAAGGGAAGTTCTCCCTCCCATGTATCATAGCACAACATATATCTAGAGCTATACAAAACTGCTGCAAAAAAATGGTAGACCATATAATACATCGTGGCCTCTGTACCAAAGAATCAACATAATACAAAAGAGGGAAACTAATGCGTTTCCCATTAATGGTAAAGTGTACAATGGTCGTCACTAATAGTGAGAGGCACCTAACCTCCTCTGCACATAAAGAAGTGATCCATAACTGTCCACCAGACACTTGAAAATTAGTTGGGGAAAGTACATCAATCCCAATATATCTATGAGAGTACATGAGATGACTCTCTGCTGTAACACCTATTGGGACATCAGGAAACTAGGGAAAATCCTCCCCTCTCCTAAATAACCTAGTGGTAAAATACATATACTCCTCAGTGGGATGGTACCACTGATCAGGACCGACATAGAATGCATGTCGATGGACATCCCATCGATGGATAAACTACACCAACAACCTGGAGTGCCCCTTTAGGGACATAGCCTCCTCATAGTACTTAAGGAGGCCTACATTCCTCAAGAGGACATGGGTCACTGTAGTAATAGGGCGAGGGTACAAATCCCTCTCCCTCTCCCTCGCCTCCCAATCTTGTACAACATTGTACATGTCAACCCTCTGCTCCTATTGCTGCTGTTGTTCTCTTCGCTGATGTCTCTGCATAATTAACATATGAAATACATCAACCTCATACATAAAACATACACAAAATCTAGTAAATGAGAAATTTATTTATAAATATGGAAAAATAACTTCCTTCAAAAAATAAGTAAATTTCATCATCGTTGCACCCCAAAAATAGTCAAGCATCGTCTGTGATGCGTATATTACTTGTGAGCACCATCAACGGTTCTCCCTGGTAACATAATGCATCGTATGAATTTTGTTCTATTATTTTATGTGGTGAGTTGTATAACCTTACTGCACCGGTGCATGAAGGTTATCCGACGCACCACCTAAAATAATAAAAACTTAAAATATTAAAGCACTGTAAAACAATTTTTTTTTAAATTATTTTTGTGGTGTGTATACCTTTCCTGACATGCATCAGTCCTTTGTAGGAAAGGTGATGCACCACACTACTGATTTTTTAAAAATTGATAATTACGGTACTTAGGTATTTATACTCTAATTTTTTACGGCGGTGCGTTGTGTAAGCTTTAACGCGCCGGTGCGTACGTTTACCAACACACCACATAAAATAATATATCTGATTTGCGCCGTGCGTCTTCTAACGTAACACCACGATGCGTTAACATTAATTAGATGCACCACCAAAAATTAACTATATTGTTTTATGCAGTGCGTCGGTAAACTTACACCCCGGTGTGTTAATGTTTACAAATGCATCACCATAAAAAAATTGGCATTGCTTTTCGGTGCACCCTGTAAATTTTCAGGGTGCACCGACTTTTACGACGGTGCGTTGTGTAAGCATTAACACACTGGTGTGTACGTTTACCAACGCACCACATAAAATAATATATATGATTTATACGATGCGTCTTCTAACATAGCACCACGGTGTGTTAACGTTAATTAGACGCATTGCCAAAAATTAGCTATATTATTTTATGCGGTGCGTCGATAAACTTATGCCCCGGTGCGTTAATGTTTACAAACACACTGCCATAAAAAAAAATGGACATTGTTTTTCGATGCACCCTTTAAATTTTCAAGGTGCACCGATCGCGGTGCGAGCCGAATGACTCAATCACATTGCGCATAATTTTTTTTTTAAAACAATGGAAATTTAACTAAATTTTGAATTTTAATCCACTAAGAGTTTAAGTTATAAAGAAACAAATACATTACCTAGACATTTTCTTGTCGGGGAGGCACGGTTGGCACATAGTCCAAAAAACCAAATTTTCCCATCGTTTGACGAAATTCGAAAGCCAC
>ML854271.1:29144-39601 GCA_009831015.1 Picea engelmannii
AAATTTTGAATTTTAATCCACTAAGAGTTTAAGTTATAAAGAAACAAATACATTACCTAGACATTTTCTTGTCGGGGAGGCACGGTTGGCACATAGTCCAAAAAACCAAATTTTCCCATCGTTTGACGAAATTCGAAAGCCACGCATTGAGAAGTAGACAAAAGGAAGGCAAGCAAGGGAAGCACCGACGCAGGGCATTTCAAAGTGGCAAAAGTTGCACAGGTGCTTGAGAACTCTACAACACTGAAAATGGTAAAAATGATTTTTTATTGCCGGTAATTTTTTACTATTTAAACCTGTTATGATGCACTCGATTGTTAAACGCACCGGTGCATCTGTATTTACTTAGTGCACCGAGGTATATATTTTTTTAAATAACCCTACCATGATGCGTTATTTTTTAGAGCAACTTGGAGCACCGATGCATCCTTATTTAAGGAGTGCACCATAATATATATTTTTAAATAACCCTACCACATTGTGCCATTTGGTAAAGCACCGATGCGTTCGTATTTAAATAACACACCATATTATATTTTTTGAAATAGCCCAACCATGGTGCGCCATTTTGTTAGAGCATCGATGCGTCAATATTTAAGGAGCGCACCAAATTATAATTTTTTTGAAATAAACCTACCACGATGCGCCATGTGTTAGAGCACCGGTNGGAGTATATATATATATATATATATATATATATATATATATATATATATATATATATATATATATATATATATATATATATTAAAATAACCCTACCATGGTGCACCATGTGTTAGAGCACCGATGCGTCATTGTTATAAAAGCACCGGTGCGCTCTGTGTTTATAAAAGCATCGTGAAAAAACTTCCACTAAAACCTTCGGTCGCTAGCCTCCGCTAGTGTCTTCCGCTATAAGTGGATTTTTGGGCTATTTTTATAGGGGCTTCCACAAAAACCTCCGTTAGAGGGTCTTTTTCTTGTAGTGTTTAAAACATCACCATGAATAGTTTGAGAAAGCGAAGGCATGGAGGGAAAAGACGCAATGGGAATTTATGCATAATGATCTCTACATGGTCAGTGTTCCTTCTCTTGTTGGTGCAATGTATGTTTTAACATTCATTGATAATTTTTCTAGGTTTACTTGAGTATACTTCTTGGAGACAAAAGGATATGGTCTTTGAGAAATTCAAGGAGTTTAAGGCATTGGCTGAAAACCAATGTGGTCAACCTGTGAAATGTTTAAGGTCTAGTAATGGAGGAGAATATGTGGGTCATGCATTTGAAGGGATACCTATATTATAGTGTTATATTATGGCAGTGAGCGATACCTTCCTATCCTCGATAGAATGACGTTGTTGAGAGGAAAAGCAAAACTTTGATTGAGAGGGCTCAATGTTTAATGCAAGTAAAATGAATACCAACTTGTTTTTGGGTAGAGGTTGTTGCCTACTCAATTACATATTGAATGGAGTTTCAACTAGAGTAGTTTGGGATGTCACCCCTCTAAATAAATGGAGTGGATGAAAACCATTGGTCAGACATCTTAGAACCTTTAGACGCATGGCTTGGGTTCATTTTCTGAATTGGAAGTGGAAGAAGTTGGATCCCAACAATCATTCATGCATCATGGTAGGCTATTCTAAAGAGTCAACATCATATCGACTATCTAATCCCATCAAGCAAGAAGAGATTAGTCGATCTGATGTTTTTTTCATGAGAATACTTCACGTGTCACTCTACTAACATCTTATTCTAGCATTTTAGGAAATTAGTCAATCAAATTTTTGCAAATTGTTGAATCAACTAGCATGAATTATGGATTGATTTGCCCAAATTTTGAATCGACTAGTTTGAACCTTGGACCAACTACTCCACATTTTGGATCAGATGGGATGACTTCTAGTTGAACTTTTATTGTTGAAGTGATTCTTAATGACACGTGTCATATTGACAATGATGAATCGATTAACAACATGGTTGAGTCTATTCATAATGAATATGTTGTAAAGACACCTTATGCAAGAGATATTTGTTATCCTAAGTGGGTAGAAAAGACCATTGAAGCTACTGACACTAATGTCAGTGATGCTTATGATTCAAAGAATATTGAAGCCAGAAACAAAAATTCATTGTCATGTGTTAGTGAAATGTGATCCTAAGATGCACATGAAAAACCAAAATGGGAGAATGCAATGATTAAGAAATACAATTCCTTACTGGAAAACAAGAATTGGGAATTGATTTCCCATCCACAAGGGAAGAATGTGGTAAAATGAAAATGGGTCTATAAGAACAAATTCATTTCGTATGGTTTTGTTGAGAGACCTATGGTCCATCTGGTAGAAAATGGATTTTTTCAACATGAAGGTGTCAACTACATAAAGACTTTTGCTCCCATAGCCAAGATGAATTCCATATGAATTGTTCTTGCTGTTGCTGGTAAATTTGGTTGGGAGGTGCATCAAATGGATGGCAAAAGTGTCTTCTTCCATGGGGATCTTACTAAAGAGATATATATGGGAAAACTGCTTGGTTTTGTTCAAGAGAAGAAGCTTGTATGTAGACTAAAGAAGTCATTGTATGGTTTGAAACAATAACCTTGAGCATGGTATGCTAAGATTAATAACATCTTTCTTTGAATACATTTCAAGCATCATGAATTAGATCATAATTTGTATGTGCTATATACAAACTATGTATTTTCTTGATTGTGCTTCATGTGGATGATTTGAAAATTACTATAAATAATGGTGACACCATTTTTGGTCTAAAGTTGAAATTGAAAGACATATTTGAAATGATTGATTTAGTTTTGTTGCAGTTCTTCTTGGCATCCAATTTATGTTGTTGGATGATGGTATCTTTGTTTATTAACCAAAGTATGCATTGGATCTCTTAAAGAGAATTGGAATGGAAGACAATAAGCCATGTTCTCTTCTATATCAATAAGGAAAGAATTGATCAAGGAGTATGATTTTGTGAAGATCAATGCTACTTGTCAACCATAAATTTGATCAACAATATTAGAATTTCAAAGTATTGAGAATTTTACCATAAATTTTGCAAAAACGAGGTTTTATTCCTACACAAACCTAGCCCTATTGCTTGAACCAACTTTGTCTCTTTCTGTGTCATGATAATTCCTCTTCACTCTCTATTATAACCAAGACTCATGAGAGGTCACTCTCTATTCTAACCTCTTGTTTTATAATTATTGGAACAATAAGAAACCTTGTATTAATTATATCGACTATGCTTTGTCACGACGTATTAAACATGCATGAAACAATGTATGGAGAGCAACCGACAGGAAAGATGTTGAGACACGACATGTGGCATGACTTAAAAAGCATGTGTATTGTTTATGAATCACTTGTTGCTATGGTACTTTATTTATTTATTTACACAATCATGTATATTCTACTATATATATATATATATATATATATATATATATATATATATATAAATGTAAATTTACTTATTACACTTTATTTTTATGTTTGTAGATGGAACATGAACAGGCGGAACATAAAAAAAAAAGTCGATAAAGAAAACATTAGTTTAAATAACCAAAGTACAATATCCCCTACATGTGATGAAGAAATGAGGCATGCATGCAACTCGAGCGATGACAACAGTTCAAGTGATGAATGTCAATCAATATAATTGAATGCTACTGCAAGTTGTATGTTTTGAAATATTTGTCTATTAAAATCGTGGATTTTGTTTAATGTACTAGACATAATGTCATGACTGCATAAGGACATGTTACTAATAATTGTAACAATTACATATTCATGCCATTGAAACACTCATTTTATTCACTTGAGCATACTTTTACCTTTTTTTCGTGCTCCTAAAAACATGAAAGGACACAAAAAAATATAAAATATAAAAACAAGAGCGGGGAGAGCCTTGATCTGTATTCAACTAAGTAATAGTCGTCGATCGTTGTCTCCCTTGAATATGGCACCTGTTTGCTTCATTTTCTTACATTTGGGATATAGCTTGCCTAGGAGTTATACCAAAATTATGACTCATCTATTCCTTCGATTAATTACTCTTTTAGTAAGTGACTAGGGAGAGTGCTCCAATGCCTCATGCATTATTGCACTGTATCATTGGTTCTCTCGAGTCAGTGTTGTCAATTCATCATTGTATTGTGCTATATGTTCAAGGGAAGTAAGCTTGAGTCGACCATTCTGCAGTCTCGTTTACCTTTCATGTTGGACATCCCCATGTCAGTTGTACTTGGTGATTTTTCTCTTTACAAAATATCTCGATGGTTATTTCGTGTCGAATGATAGGGGATACATTAAGGCCCTCCTTCGATGGATCTCTTCCTATCGACACCATCTTATTATCTAGGAAGTGGATCTAGAAACTAGATAGTTCCTTGGAACTTTCAATCATTAGTGGAAACATTCCTCACGATTGATAGTGGGTTTACATCATTGACCCCTGATTGATTGATTCTACGATTGTTCGACATTAGATCCTTTATTCACACTTGCTAGATTTTACTAGGTACCTTCGGGTCCATTTTCATTATTGGTGGGTCCCCACATGTTTGTTAACGATATTCATCTATGACTGGTAATTAGATGGTTTCTACCATGCATGACATCATCTCATTTATTCACTTGATGTAGATTTGTACAGTCGATGGGGTTAGATTGAAGACCTTGGGTTTAGGGTCATTATCCATCTCTGCTACCATTCCCAAGTTGCATTGGATTATATCACTAGTGTATAAGTAATTTGAATATCACAATGAAACTCTCATTTGTGTTCAATGTCTTCCTGATATATACTGTGACATAGATCCATAATGTATTTTCTCGTGGCTATGATCTCTTTTATGACATGGATCCACTGTGTACTTTTTCATGCCCATGGTCTTGCATGTCATTTCATGGATTTGCAGTATATTGTGTTGGTGGCCATGCTTTTCTATACATATTAGCATGGGTATGCTCACATTGGAGGTGGTGTATATACACGATTGATTGATGTATGCTTGCAACTACTTCTTGGTTCCTTGATCTATGGGCTCCTTCCTTATGCCACTCATTGTCATGTATTTTGGTAACGTGTTTCAGCCATCAATTCCTCTTTTGACCTTGAACATTAAGGGGCACATGTTACACTTGTATTTCTCACCCTAGGTCTTGAAGATAACCTGATGGTGTTATTATTTTGAAATCATGAGTTGTACTTAAGAAATTTCTTGAAAAACACCACATTTTAGCTTGGTTGCATTTTTCCTAGGGAGAAAAGAAGTTTGTTGCATGTTTCTCATATTCAACTCATGGTCGGTCGGTGGTTGTCAATACAAAACCCGTGGCCACCCTTGATATCTTCTAGATTTGGAGAGTTACAAGGAGATCAACGAGAGATGGGTTGTCCATGATGCATTATTGAGCATGAAACTTGTGTACAACTTGGTTTCACCAAGTTCACATGCCATGGACCTATCTCCCAACTCCTCCAAATTTCCTATAGGAAGAGACCAAGTGAAGGGGATGGGATACACACACATACTAAATAATCTACTATCAAGAGTCCTCACGTTGGTGGAAAGCAATCCAAGAGTCTTTTGTCATCATATTATTGTAGTGATTGGGTGTTGGGCATCAATAGAAGTGGAGATTGAAAGCCCAGGTGAGAGAGTCTGATATCTTTTCATTGTGATACGGTGAGTAACTTCACTTATTCTAATCAAGCAAATTTGGTTGAGGAAGAGCTCAAAATACTCAAAGCAATGAGTGTAGCAAGCGACTTAAGGTAATCTATACTTGTTGTAACTCACTTTATTAATATAAATCTATGTTCTTTTCCCCCTCCAAACATTGTTTAAATCATTGATATGATGTTTGTAGTTTATGTTTGATAGATCTAGTATTACTTGAGGTATTAGATGAGATTTATTTTTATACAATTATGTTTCACATGCCAAAATATTTGAGGAAGGTCTTTTGTTTGTCTTGTGTGTAGGTAGCACGTGTAAGAGGTTGTGTAAGAGTTGTAATTGAGGAGCATCTTCATAAGGATACGATAGGATAACCTTCGAAAAATGGTAAGCTATCCTCCTCATTTCTCTTAGCATAGTTTGTTTGTATACATTAAATCTTGATGGAAACCATAGTGGTCTATCCAATGGTTTTTCGCTAACTATAATAAGGTCAGTGAGAAGGCTTGTCTATCCATAGACGAGTTTCCCTACAACACTAGTGGTAAGGGGTCAAGGGGTAGTGGTTAGTGTGTTAGTGGTTATGTGTCAATGGATTAATTATTAGTGCGTTGATGGGCTATTGGAAAATGTGTTAGTGCGTTAGGAGTTGGATTCAATGAGCTTGTGATTAGTGGGTTATTGTGTTAGTGGATTAAATGGTTAGGGAGTTAGTGAATCAATGGTTAGTGTGTTAGTGGGTTATAGGTTAGGGTTTAATGGGTTAGGGGGATAATTTGTTGTTGGTTAGGGGGTTTGTGTATTAGTGAGTTTGTGGGTTTATGGTTAGTGTGTTAAAGGGGTATGGGGAATTTTTTCACCCAAGCCCGTCAGGGAGGGCTAAAATGAAGGGGTAATCTATAAATCCTCCCCCTCCCCCAAATGGGGTTGAATTTTGTTTGAAGTTCGATTTATGCTTAAATACAAACAATATTTTGGTTAAAAATGTATGGACAAATTATCTAGCAATTTTAGCAAATGATCACAATAAAAATATTTGGTTAACATTGTTAGAAATTCCAATCTCTCCATTTTTATTATCATCACTCAACTTGTACTATGTTGGGAAATTTTCTTATCACCTATATGCACCCTTAATATAAATGATGGAGATTTCAAAGTGCATAAAAGACAACTAGTGGAAGGGGTGGACGAAGGAAATTCGAGAGGTGGTAAGGTTTGGGATAATATCTTGTTGTTTTTCCAATAAGACCAATGCAAGTTTGTTAGAAAATAACTTCAACAATTATTTATTGTCCAAATTCAATGTTTAGACTCTAGGTTTTTAATAAAACGTTCTTAAATCTAGATTTCTAATGTTGAAAATGTCAAACTTATAAAATTTTAATGCTTGAACTTTTGAGAAATGAAAATAATTTAATGTTAATAATTGAAATGTTCTTTGATTTCTCAAATGTAGCATTTGTTATTGTTAACTTTTACTCACAAAATCATTGTGTCATTAAATGTTGTCTCTATCATTTATATTATATTGCAAGTTTACTTAGCACAATATATATATATATATATATATATATATATATATATATATATATATATATATATATATATATATATATATATATATATATATATATATATATATATATTTTTTTTTTTTTTTTTTTTTTTNAATATATATATATATATATATATATATATATATATATATATATATATATATATATATATATATATATATATATATATATATATATATATATATATATATTTTTATTTTTTTTAATTTTTATTTTAACATAAACGGTTATGGAGCTTTATTTAGAATATGGAAAAGAGGGCTGCCTAACCCTTACAATGCAATTTAGAGCTACTGCTCTATGATTCTTCATCCAGCTAGAGTACTTGTATTACATACAAACCAGGCTGCTAATGCCAGTGAGACCAAAACAACTGAAAGGAAAACTGCTAAATGTCGAGACAAGATCTTCTGCTGGAGCTCCTTACAAAAACTTAGGGCGTTCGGCCAATCCATCAACGATCTCCTCCTTTACCCGAGTTGGAGGCTGCTTCTGCTGAGGCCTCAGAAATCTTGCTAAACACTTTAGTTAGATATTCAACCTTCTGCTCCAGACTACATAGACGCTTCCCTAAATCTCCCATGAGGTTGGCCGCGTCCTTCAATCCAGTATGTATTTCATCTGAAAGTTCGTCCCTTAGATCCTGCATTTCAAAGTTGAGAGTTTCCCATTTTCGTTGGTTTGTAGAAGCTCTAATGCTTTCTAGTTCTGCCCTGATCAGATCTATTCTCTCTTTCGCAGTGAGGGGAGTCTTGGAGCCCGATTCCATGCCTTCTAGACCCGAATTATTTGCTGCTTCCTGATGCCCTGCAATTCGTTCGTCCAACTGCCGAAGTGAGTTTTGCAGTCAAGAGGGTTTCTTTTAACAACGAACCCGCCTGTCGCGAATCGTGATCCTCACGGGGGCAATGTGACACCAAATCTCTGAGCTGAGATCTCATCCGTCCCGCAGCTAGACTTATACTGACGCTCTTTCTGTCTGACGGATTGCTCACTTGTAAAGACACGTCCGGATTGGCTCTTCGATTAGGGGATTGAGTGATGAGATGTTTCCTCATTGATCTTCAACAGTCCTTTGCTCAGCAGAGTACCTTTATTTGCCTCTTTATCTGCCTGACCGTTCAACAACCTTAGCACATGATAGATTTTGTAATCATTGATCTGCTCCAGGAGAAGGAGGGTCTTTTTGTACAGCTGAGCCAGCCTCATGTCTTTTGGAATTTTTTTGAGATTCAACGCGTCCACCACCTGTTTAGAGTCACCCACAATCGTTACTTCCTTGATGCCCAGCGTTACCACCTGAGAAAGCCCTTGCCAGAGAGCTAAAAATTCAACTTGATTGTTGGAGGCAAAGCCTAGTCCCCAAGCAAAGGACAATTTAGTTGATCCAGTGGGTTCGAGAAGTATGCCTCCTCCCCCTGCCTTGCTCGGGTTGCCTTTCGAAGCCCTATCAAAGAAGAGGCACCATTCGTCGAGCGACGATCTCCATTTCAGGAAATCTTGTTCCGTCATCCAGATTTCCCAGTTCCTCTTTTTTGGGAACTTGATTTGGTTGGTATCCGGATAGCTTTGCCTGAACTCGTTGAGCCAATGCCCTTCTTCATCGGTGAAAGTGGCAGAGTTTTGGATAGAAGTCTTCACACTTATAGCTTCTGAGATCATGATCTTGGCTTTGATAGCCACTTGAGCTGGCAATCTTCTTTCTTCATTAAAAATTCTGTTGTTCCTCTCTAACCAAATCTTCCAACAAATAAATTTGGGAATCCACATCCAGACCGTCTTGAGGAGATTTTGTTTTGTCAGATCAAACGGGGATAGGGACAGCCAGCAATTAAAAAGCTCCTTGCCCGAGGTTGGAAGGTTGGAGGCGACTGAACCCACAAGAAGCCCCCAAACTTCTTTGGAGAAATCACATACGAAAAGAAGGTGGGCAGTGGTTTCTTCTGCCTGTGAGCACAGGGGGCAGCGAGAAGGCCCTTCCCAACCTTTCCTTTTCAGGTTATCAAAGGTTAAAATACTATTGTGAATGAGAGTCCAGACAAAGAGATCCACCTTAGGGATTGAGGGGAAATTCCAGAGAGCTTTACACGGGGTAGGATTAGGAGGGACCCACGGAATGTCTGAAAATGCCTTATAACCAGCTGCTGAAGTGTAAGCCCCTGAATCTGATCCCCAACCTCGCTTGTCTTTGGTTCTGGCATTTAAAGGTGACTTCCCTTGGAGGAAATCCAGCAAAATTGTTGCTTCCTCTTTGAACTCTTCCAGATACCTCCATAGGTTCCAGCCATCCCAGGATTGCTTAGCATCATTCTTCCACCTGGAAATATCCCAAAGCATTTTGCAGTTTTTGTTCAAAAGCCAGCCCTTAATGTTCCTTGTTTCTCTTAGTTCTGAGAGGGGTTGTTCTCCGAGAATGGAGTCCTCCCAAATCCAAATCTTTGACCCATTCCCCGGAATCCAGGTGAGTTTTGTCTTGAGAAGAGGCATGGATTTTTGACACAAGTTAAAAATCGGCGAGCCTATCTGGGCTTTTGCAGGCCTCTTCAGGCAGCGGTCCCTATCACCTGTGAAATATTTTTTCCTAAGGATTTGCTTGCTCCAGGATCTTTTCCCTGTGATCATTTTCCATAGCAATTTCCCTCCCATAGCAATATTATGGGCAGCCACATCTCTTATGCTTAGTCCACCTTCCAGCTTTGGCCTCTTGACCTTATCCCAATTAACTAAATGTAGTTTCCTTTCACAATTCTTGCCTCCTTCCCATAGGAATCTCCGGAGCAGCTCATCGATTTTATTTGTAATAGTTTTAGGGGCGAGAAGTACAGAACATTGGCAAATTGGAAGACTTGTAATGACTGAATTCATTAACACCACTTTACCGGCTTTGTTGAGCCAATTTGCTCCCCAAACTTGAATCTTATTTTTGAGTTTATCCACCATGGGCATCCAGTGGGATACTTTGGAGTGTGCTTTAAAGATTGGAATCCCCAGGTAGGTAAAATTATCCCAAACTGTTATTCCTTCCATCTCAAGAGCCCGACTTATTTGCAACATTTCTCTAGGATTGCAGTTCCAGCCAAATATCTTGCTTTTATGGTAATTTATTTCGCTGCCAGAACAGGCTTTATAGAGATCCAGTTCTGTTTTGAAATTCCTTGTTGTTTTGAGGTTGGCGTCCCCCAATAAGAGAGTGTCAT
>ML854272.1:0-13563 GCA_009831015.1 Picea engelmannii
CTAATTGGATACTTAGAAATAATATCTTATATATAATTGCTAATTGTTAATTGCAAAGGGCGCAAGCACCAGAAACAACGATTAGGAATTGGATATTTCTTGAACCCGCTAACCCGACGATCTACGAAAGAAATTCAAAGAAATGATGAAGTATGGAAAGCAGACTAATGGGCTTGAAAATTGGGTGACAATAGTTCCACATGAGACGTTAGGACCCGATGGTCAAATTGTATGTCTCACAATTTTTCAATGCAAAATGTGTACCACGGAAGAGGGCATGATAGGTAGACTATAATACAGAAGATGGTATGATGTGAGTTTGGTTGTAAATTTGTATATCGCGGAATTCAAGGTACTGTTTGCAGGTCACATAACTATAGAAGTGCAATCTAGAGCTCGCCTACTCGGGAATCCATGGTCGGAGAAGTGGTTGGGTATGGAATGGGGAAGCGGTCGGTTGGAGTCGTGATATAAAATCACGAGTGAAAATGTGAACCTGCAAGTCTACCAACCCATGCAGCTAGACATTTTTGGAAAAACGACTAAGTGACGATAAAGATAAAGTACAGGGAAAAGAGAAACATGAATTTGGTTAAGTATAGAAGACGGAAAAGAAGGGCTAATATATTCACATTTGTAATAGATATCCCATTTCTTGGAAAGATCTTTTCTGCATGTTTATGGAGAAGTTATATACTTATTGCATATACTTGAAAAGAAGTGCGAAGGTGGCGGGCACAAAATATAACGACTAGGAATTGGAAATTGTCTGAACCCACCAATCCGATGATCCGCGAAACAGATTGTGAGAAATGGTTGTGGAAAGCGATTGGACAGGCTTCAAAATAGGCTGACAAGGGTTCCCGAGGAGGCATGAGGCCCCGACGGTCAAATTGTATTGATCGGAATTTTTGAGTGCATATTGTGTAACATGGAAGAGGGGCTGATGTAGGAATCCGGAAGACAATTTGTATATCGCAGAAGTAGATGGGTTGTTTGTAGGTCAAGGAACACTGGAAGTGCACTCTGCTTGTCCGTGAATCTGCAAGTGAAAAATTCGGGTAAGTATGCAATTGGAAGTGCAAAAGAGATTCCAAGAAATGGCGAAATATGGAAAGTGGATGTAGGGGCTTCAAAACGGGGTGACAATAGTTCCCCAGGAGACGTGAGGACCCAAAGGTCAAATTGTTGGTCTCAGAACTTTCGTGTGCAAACTATGTATCACAGAAGAGGGTATGATGTGGGAGTGCAGCAGTAAATTTGTATTTCACGGAGGTCCGGGTGTTGTTTGCAGGCCATAGAACAATGGAAGTGCAATATAGAGCCTACCTACCTGAGAATCCATGATCTAAAAAGTGCCTAGGCATCAAATGGCTAGTGGTTGGTCGGAGTCATGATATAAAAGCATGAGCACAAATGTGAACCCGTGAGTCGGCCAACGCACACATTGAGACATTTTCGAAAAAATGACTAAGTGATGAGAAAGAGAGAGAGTAGAGGGGAAAAAGAAATGGGAATTCGGTCAAGTATAGAAGAGGGAAAAGAAGGTCCAATATATTAAAATATGAAATAGATATTCCATTTCCTAGCAAGATATTTTATGTATGTTGCTGGAGAATTTTTATACATATTGCATATACTTGGAAAGAAATATGAAGGTATCGAGCAAAGGAAACAACAACTAGAAATTTGAAATTTCTTGAACCTGCGAACTCGACGATCCGCAAAAGATATGTCAAGAAATGGTCAAGTGTGGAAAGTGGTCGGACGGGCTACAAAATAGGGCGATGTGTTCCCGAGGAGACGTAAGGTCCCGATTGTCAGATTGTATATATTGGAACATTTCAATGCAAAATGTGTAACGTGGAAGAGACGATGATGTGGGAGTCCAGAAGTAAATCTGCATTCCATAGAAGCCGAAGTGTTGTTTGTAGGTCATGGAACAATGGAAAGTGCAATTTAGACAAAGGGGAAGCGCTCGGTTGAAACAAGTGAATCCGCCAACCCGCACAACAATACATTTTCGGAAAAAATGACTAAGTAACCAGAAAGAGAAACTACAGGGGATAAAAGAGTGGGAAAATAGAAAGGCGGATGGAAACTCATAAGTAGGAATTGGTTTCAAACAAGCCCCAATGTTGCAAAACCATAATTTTCTAGTAATTGTCAGCAAATGCTTTGTTGAAGATTAGATTTTATTGCAACTTGTGGGAGTAAGTGTGTTCTTGATACATTCTTCCATCACTGTAACATATTAACTTAAGTATCAAACTTCTTGCATTATGGGTTGTTAGCATTAAAGATTAATAATTGCCGATATTGTTGCAACGTTGTGATTTGGTATTGCTATGTTCTATCTGCATTATGAATAGAATTGAACGTTGGTTTGAAATTGTCTGAAATTCATTTTTTATTTCCATAAAATCCTGATGGATCAACACAGTGCATTGCCATATAATTGTTAAATGCTCCATTTTAGAACAAATTTCTTAAGAAAATACAATATCGAAGAACTACGAGACTATCGAACCATGCCAATGAGAAGAGGTGTTAAATCTAGAAAAGAAGCAGCAACAAAGACTCCAAGGATTTTTTTTTAATAGTAAATCCATTAAAAAAAAAAGAATATTGAGCACTGTATATCAATCCTTAGAAATTGGACTGATTTCTTTGGGCCAAAACATTGAACATATTTTCCATAGACACAGGCACAGGATATGCAACATGCAGGAGCCATCAATATGCTCTTCAACATGCATACAAAACTGATTACCATGCTTTTTTTTTAGGAAATCATTACAGTCTTCTCCTCAGTGGATCAATGTTCGGTGCCCCGATCTCAATATTTTGTGGAATACCTAAGCCGACAAAGAAACAAAAAAGTGGGTCTGCAGTGGGATAAATCCTTGGCTTGAAGTCGATGAACAACAGTCATGTGGTAAAATTGATAGTTCTCACAAGCTTCTCGTGAGGAAGAAGATGAAAAACGTTGTCGAGCAAACGGAATAGCCCAAAACTGAAAGTTAGGACACACCAAGAAACCACGTCCTCACAGTTGAAAACTTCAGGGACACAGGTTGCATGTGCAATTCTAGAGGCCCAAATTAGTCGATTATGGGTGGAAGGAGATGACTAGTAGGAATATGCCTTGCACTAGTTGGAGTTCTGATCCTCATTCCCTAAGATGTTAATTGTATATCCAGAGAACAGGGTAGTGGTCTCGCAATTGAATAGTCTTTTGGATTGAAATATATCTCTGGGAGCATCAAAATATCATTTCCTTACAGTGAAATACTTCCGCCCAGAATAGACTAATTTGGACCTCTGAAATTCCTACTTTCAAGCTGCAAAGAAGCTATTGTGTTCAACGTCAGTTTCTTTTCTGAAACCCCTACTTTTGGTGTTGTCAGGACCACCATCATCGAGTCGGGAAGTGTCACCCATTATGGTTGATTTCAATTTGGGCGCAGGAGTGGGAATAAACTCTGCATTTCCATCATCCATTGTCTTATCATCGTCCATCAGATCATCTTCTTCCGGCTCGAAATCCATAGCATCAACCTCTATGCTAGCCATCAATGCAAGTGTACAGGTTGTCTGAGCAGGCAAGGTTGCCTTGGAATTATTTGGCTTGAAATATATCTCTCGGTGCACCAAGGGACCATCTCCTTTTTTTCTCCTAGGCGGAAGGAGATGAGTAGTAAGAATATGCCCTGGAATACTGGAACCTCTGGCCATCATGCTCAAAGGTGTTTACTGTATCTATACAGAACTACTGTGGAACTGCTACCATAAGTTAACGAGAATTTCTATTTTCTCCAGATGATGTTTGAAATGAAAATTGGGGAGGGATAATATAACCCTCCGCAAATCTTGGTTTAATGCGTATCAATGGAATATCTCCTCAAGCCTTTCACTCATCAATGACAATCTCCAGGGTTCATGTGTAATGAGTTGTTACCATTAAAGCTTATGAATTGCATATTTAGAAAAAAATGTGAAGGTGGTGGTGACGATAAAGAGCGATTAAGAATTAGAGATTTCATAAAGGCGCCAACCAGTGGACGCACGAAAGAGATTGCATCATGTTTGAAATGAATACTTGGAAAGGATAACACTCTTCTCTGCAAATCTTGGTTTAATTCGTATTAATGACAAATATTCTCCGACCTTATAGACATTAATGACAATCTTGACGGTTCATGCATGATGAATTACTAGCATTAAAGATTTATAATTGCATATCTAGAAAGAATTATGAAGGTAGCGGGGATGGTGAAGAGCAACTAAGCATTGTACATTTTGTCCACCCGCCAACGCACGAAACATATTCAAAGAAATTCCCAAGTATGGCAAGTGGTCAGATGGGTTTCAAAAATAGGGTCACAAGATATACCCAGGAGACGTGAGGGGTCGATGGTCATATTGTATGTCACAATGACAGATTTCGGCCATTAATTTGTATATCGCAGAATTTCAGGTGTTGTTTGTACGTAGTGGAATAGTGGAAGCACAATGTTGAGCAATCCTGGCCAAGAACCGGCGATGGTAATAGTGGCCAAGTATGCAATGGACAAGCGGTTGGTCGGACTCGTGATATAAAAGCATTAGACATACTCATAACATGAAATATTGATGGGCTTGAAAACAGGGCCACAAGCACTACTAAGGAGACGCGAGGACCCAATGGTCAAATTGTATCCACCCCAACTATTGAATGCAAAATGTGTAACACAGAACAAGAGACAATGACGGATTTTGAGGGTCAATTTTTATATTGCGGAACTTCGGGTGTTGTATATAAAAGTAGGAGACATTTGGAAAAAGGACACATTCAGAAAAAGGACCGGGTAAACAGAAAGTGAAAGCAAACGAGATAAATGGGAATTTGTTTTCTAATTTGTAGATCACGGAAGTCCGGGTGTTGTTTGCAGGCGATGGAACAATGGAAATGCAATGTTGAATCCGCCTATTCGGGAACCCATGATTCAAAAAGTTTGTTCAATATGAAGCGGGGAAGTGGTCGGTCGGGCTGGTGATATAAAAGTAACAGTGGAAATCTAAAGACGTGAATCCACCAACTCTCACACCTAGACATTTTCTGAAAAACGAGTAAGTAACCAGAAAGGGAAAGCAGAGGGAAAAAAGAAAGGGGATGGCAATTTTCGGAAGCGGGAATTGATGTAAGAAATCCCCATTGATGGTCTTAACAGTAACTATGAAGTGCATTAAACATGTGAACATGTTCTTCAATCAAGGAATAGATACAATGAGCCATGCTTATAGTTTCCAGGATTTGTTTGTATAAGAGAAGCATCAAAAAGCTACAAAAAAATCAATTTTGGGATGTTTAAGTAATGTTATTGTACTGTTAGCTTCACCATAAGTATAACAACGACAGATTTTAATTTTAATGTCCTCTCGTTGTTATGATATTTCCATTGGACTTCATATAGTATATATTCTTTTATTTCAAATTATTCCAGGAGATTAATGTTGCTAAGTTCATCGATCAAGGAAAAGTGCTAAAAACGAGATAAAAGGGAATTTGTTTGCTAATTTGTAGATCGCGGAAGTTCGGGTGTTGTTTGCAGGCGGCAGAACAATGGAAACATAATGTTGAACCTGATATCTGGTAACCCGCCTATCTGGGAATCCATGATCAAAAAGTTTTGTTCAATATGAAACGGGGAAGTGGTCGGTCGGGATGGTGATATAAAAGTAAGTGGAAATCTGAAGACGTGAATCCACCAACTCCCACACCTACACATTTTTTGAAAATGAGTAAGTAACCAGAAATGGAAAGCATAGGGCAAAAAAAAAGGGGATGGCAATTTTCGAAAGTGGGAATTGGTGTAAGAAAGCCCATTGATGGTCTTAACAGTAACTATGAAGTGCATTAAACATGTGAGCAGGTTCTTCAATCAAGGAATAGATACAGTGAGCCATGCTTATAGTTTCTAGGATCTGTTTGTATAAGAGAAACGTCGAAAAGCTACAAGAAAATCAATTTTGGGATGTGTAAGTAAAGTTATTGTATTTTCAGCTTCACCGCAAGTATAACAATGATGAATTTTAATTTTAATTTCCTCTCATTGATATGATAGTTCCATTGGACTTTGCACAGTATATATTCTTTTATTTAAAATTATTCCAGGAGATTAATTTTGCTAAGTTCATCGATCAAGGAAAAGTGCTAAACATGAGATAAAGGGGAATTTGTTTGCTAATTTGTAGATCGTGGAAGTCCAAGTGATGTTTGTAGGCAGCGGAACAATGGAAACCCAATGTTGAACCCGCCTATCTGGGAACCCACGATCCAAAAAGTTTGTTCAATATGAAACGGGGAAGCGGTTGGTCGAGTTGGTGATATAAAATTAAGTGGAAATCTGAACACATGAATTTTCCAACTTCCGCACCTAGACATTTTCCGAAAAACGAGTAAGTAACCAGAAAGGGAAAGCGGAGGGAAAAAAAGAAAGGGGGTGATAATTTATGAAAGTGGGAATTGGTGTAAGAAATCCCCATTGATGGTCTTAATAGTAACTATGAAGTGCATTAAACATGTGAATAGGTTCTTCAATCAAGGAATAGATACAACGAGCCATGCTTATAGTTTCCAGGATCTGCTTATATAAGAGAAATGTCGAAAAGCTACAAGTAAATCAATTTTGGGATGTCTAAGTAAAGTTATTGTACTGCCAGCTTCACCACAAGTATAACAACGATGAATTTGAATTTTAATGTCCTCTCGTTGATATGATAGTTCCATTGGACTTCTCATAGTATATATTCTTTTATTTCAAATCATTCCAAGAGATTAATTTTGCTAAGTTCATCGATCAAGGAAAAGTGATAAATAGAGCCACATACTACAATTTCATGACAGAGCTTATATTAAAGGGAAAAGCATGTCCTCTATAGTCTTTAAGATCATAGAAAAACTATGAAGATCCTGAATGTATTATTAATTTTCCAAAACGAAGCATATAACCAAGAACCAAGTAAACACCAAATGTATTGAAAGTTGAGGCAGAAGGAAACGCATGAACACAGAAGGCCTCAATCAAGATCCCACAAGGTTCCATAGAGCAGTACACATCGACCTTTGCATCAAACAATTTGATATATATAAAAAACACATTGTGGCATTGGTTTTCTCTTACATATGGTATATGTTCCCACCAGAAAATAACTAGGGCCATGGGATATGAACAAAAGTATGCCAAATACAAGATAGAACAAAACCAGTGGAGCTTCGCCACTGTACACTAGCTATAACTAGACCTCAAAATGGGGAACAAGAAAGTTGTCGATTACTATTTTACCATTAAGCAAGATCACTATGGACTTTTTCTTCTAATCGTGCCATGGTCTATCACTACCAGTTTTAACAATTCAAAATTTCCAATATTATTGGAAATTCCTGATGATTCTACCCAGAGGAGCAAGCTATTTCGACAGTTCAAAGGATGGTCTTGATTTATTTACAGTTGGATAATTTTTATGGGGTTTTCTCTCATGCTTCCCATTTCTGGACTAAACAATCTTATGCGCGTGTACATCACCAACAACTGCACCTGCCTGTATAAATTCCAATGCCCGAACTCCCCAATCTCTATAGCGAGATCTGAAAATCTCAAGCTCATGTTTCAATCCATGCTGAGTCCTTTTTTTTCAATTAGGGCATCGAGAAAATGAAGATACCATACCATAAATATATAGTTGGAGACCAATTTTTATTTTATTCGGGCACCCAAAAAATTGCAGAAATCCTGCCATGGCTATATAGTTGGAAAACAATTGTCCAACTTGGGCACCCAAAAAACATGTAGACTCCTCCATCAAAGCCACAACCAACCACCATTTTTTTTATTATTTTCACACTGAAACACATATGCAAAATTCTTACTCGGAGATGCAAAAAAACATCAAAATAACAACATCGATTGCATTGTTGTTTCAAGTGCACAAGAAGAGACAAAATCTCTAGAAAGAGAATTTTACAGCCATAGATGTAAACTCCGAAGAACTCGAGTCCAACAAACATTCATCTGGGTGTTGAAGAAAAATTATAAACACACATGAGATATTTTTGTTTCCTGCCAAAGCTTGATATGATTTTTTTATTTTATTTTTCAGTCAATATGCAATATCGCATTGTCCTCATTTAAGGTAAATTTGCTATGTTTCCAAAAGTCGCACAACATTTAGACATTGTTTTCCTTTTTCTGTAGGTATGCTTGATATGAAAATTATTCTAACCCAAGAAACACATCTTGTAACAAAGGTTGTCGAATTGTATAATACATGGTTGTGTTGCCCACAGTTCGAATGACAACATTGAGGCAATATCTATATATGTATGGACATTTTTTACTGCATCACAAACAATGAATCATATCATCCCTTACAAAAAAAAAAGTAGAAGCAAGAGAGTTGCATTTCGCACATGCAGGATCAAAGGGGGTCAAGTATGCATTCGCTGCAACCAAAACACCTTCAACCTAGAAACGTGAGCATAACAGTTAATATATTGAACAATATAATATACAACTGCAGCCAAAAAAAAAAAAACTGCAGAAATTTGGTGAAGGATATTTGTATGAGCAAAGTGAGGATGAATTTGTAGATGTATACACACAACAGTTGTAGAGCTAGTTAGTTTCTTGAGATCTTGTACTATGTCTACTCACAATTTTGTTACAAATGTTGCTTGGGTTGTGCGAAAGATCCTTTCTTTAACATCTCTTTTCTTTGTTATATTTTTGAAGAGCATAAGTGGAAATTTCCCTTTATGCAATGGTTGTTCCATTGACGAAAACAAATTTGAATAGGTATCGAACAATTGCAACTGCAACATGGAACAATGCAATATTTATGTAACTTAACCGAGATACATGGACATGCGAAAGAAAATGACAAAACTGTATATGGAGAATGATATCATTGCCTTGTCGTTGTCTGACTCTCCATCTTTTATATGGAGAATGTGTTGCGAGCCAATTTTTATCACGAGTGTGACAGTTGTGCCAATGGTTTTGATTGGGCAAATGCATTGCTCTGTGCAAGTTGGTTGATAGTTGTGTCCAGGACGAAACGATATTCTGAACAAATAGTGGGAATTTTTTCCACAATACTTGTTTCGTTGAGCGATATAATCCAATCACAATCACCACGGTCATATACTGTTTTTGGAAATATATTAAAATTTGTAATGGATATCCCATTACCTGGAAATATCTTTTCTGCATGTTTCTGGACAAGTTCTGTAGGAATAGTCAGTGTGACTGTCATCAAGGCCTCCTTTTCTGTCATGTCAGCACGCATAATGGATCTAGTTTTGTTTGCCTTGTTTAAGTAGGTGCTATAGATGACCATATATCCCCAATGAACACTTGTCTAGTTCGGCGGTTGTTCAAGCCCTCTATTGATAGTATTTTGGGTGTTACAAGTTTAGACCCGGTGACAATTTTTTAACAGGAAAAGTAATGTGAATGGTAGTGTGCATTATTTTTTTGTTTTATTTTTTCCCTAGCATAAATGTACAAGTAGATGCAGAGCTTAGATGAACTATGGAACCAAAGTTTTGCAACCAGACCTCTTAGTCTACGGAACCTGCGCTATGTTCGGCATCTCGCTTGCACTTATTGATAATTCTTGTGAACTGCAAAGTATGTGTTGCAGATGACATCAACATATTCACCATGCCATAGATGAATACATAGATGAGGATATTTGTTTGGTAAACATACGAGGAACATAATGTATGCATATTTACCTTTGGCCTTGTCGGTCTGCTGATGTTTGGGATGATTGATTGCTCATGGCCATGTCACTAGTCCAACTTTTTCTGATGCAAGCATGTGTATATGAACATCAGAAGGACTAAACAAGTGTATGCATTGTTTATTGTCCATAATTGTTCTTAATGTCACATGCAGGGTCGAAGGAGATGGAATACGAAATAGGGTGTCAAGGGATACTCAGGAAACATGAGGACCCGAGCGTCAAATTGTATGCCTCATATTTTTTGACTGAAAAAATGTGTAACAGTAAATAGGGCATGATGGCGTGATGGCATGGCACAACAACCAATCTGTATATCGCAGAACCTCTGAATCTAGAGGCGCAATCTTGAGCTTTCCAGCCCGACACCCGCAATCGACAAAGTGGGTAAGTATGGAATAAGGTAGAAGCATGACCATAAATGTGAACCCGTGAGTCCGCCAGCCCGTGCACCAAGGCATTTTCTAAAAGACGGCTAAGAAGAGAAATCAGAAAGAAAAAGGGATAATAGAAAATGGAAAAATTAGAAATGGGGAGGGCACAAAGGCCCATTGTTACCAAATCATCATTTTCTAGTCCAATATTATATGCCCCCACCCATTTTGTATGTTTAATTTACTAGCCCAGTTGATATACCTTTTCAAATTTTGTACCACATACCCCTTTGTTGTTGCATATAAGAATTCATCTTCCTGTCCAACCAATCTGTTTCTTGTTGGAAATGTTTAACAGGTAGCATATGCTTGTCATTGATGGCAAGTACAGCAATGAAGATGGCATGAGTACAGGAAGAATGTAACAGACGGGCACCAGAATTCTTTTAGGAAGACGCTGCAGAGCAAGCCCGATAAGTTTAGAAGAGATAGTGCAGAGTATTGTTGGCAGGTTATCAAGCAAAGTAAGCTTGTCATTGATGGCAAGATCAGAGTATGCAGCGAAGGCAAAACAAGGACAAAGTACGCTCCAGAGGAGAAGCGCCAGTGATCGTTGGATCTCATCCTGAATTCCCAATGGCTGTCAGATATGAATGAAGACAAAAGGAGCACGTAGATATGGAGGATAGATCTCAGGCGTTAGATCTGAGCGCAGGTTCCGACCACTGTTGGATCGAGAAAAACCTGCATGATCTTTAAAAGTGCAAGGAGTAGAGGGCTCACAAAATCCCGAAAGCAGGAGGACCGTCCATCTCAGGGGGTTATGTGGAACGTTGATTCAACTCCTTGTCGGAGTTTCGGGGATCGAGAGTTGGAGATGACAAAGAATAAAAACCACAGGAATCCCAAAATCACGATATGTGATATTGCGATTTAATCGCAGCCGTCTGATCAAGATAAGATCTGGAATGTCGATCTGACTCATGTCAGGAAACCACGTCAGCTAGGAACCCGTGGCACAACTAGGTAATGACAAGTGTCAGACTGATTCAACATGCCAAGCACATGTAATTCACGAATCAGGGTGACACGTGGTAGTTATTTAACACATGTGACGTCAGCATACTTACACCATGTCGGAGTTTTGAGGATCGCGTGTTGGAGATGTCAAATAAACAATGCAACAGGAATCCCGATTTCCCGATATGAAAAATCGTGACTTAAATCACAACCGTTGAATCAAGATCAAATCTGGACCGTTGATTCGAGTCCATGTCGAAGTTTCGAGGATCGAGTGTTGAAGTTGTCAAAGAACATTCACCACAGGAATCCTGATTTCGTGATATGCGAAATCATGATGTAATCTGAGCCGTCAGATCAAGCTTTGATCTGGACTGTTGATTCCAGTCCGTGTCAGAGTTTCGGGGATCACAACATGGAGTGGCAAGTAAACAATGCAACAAGAATGACGATTTCGCGATATGAGAAATTGCGATTCAATCGCAGCCATTGAATCAAGCTCTGATCAGGACCGTTGATCCCACGCCATTTCGGGGTATCGGGGATCACGACTTGGAGAGTCAAGATGTCTCATCTCCAGACTAACAAAATGTGAAATCGTGAAAGAGCCTTATGCATAAGGTTGTGGTCACAGCCCTTGGTCACGAGAAGGGAAGGAGTCAGTCCAGATAAGCTCCATTTCGGGGTTTCAGAGATCGTGACTTGGAAAGTCGAGATGCCTCATCTCCAGATTCACGAAATGAGAATTCGCGAAAAGCACTTCAAGCATAAGTGCTTGGTCTTGGCCATGGTCATATTGGGGAAGGAGCTAGTGCAGAAAAGTTTTGTATCGGAACATTGGAGATTGCGAAATGAAGTGTGGAGACACTCAGCACAGGATTGTTGAAATGTCGAAACCCGATGTCAATAAAGTTCATCCAACGGTGCAGATAAATTGGAATATGATCGAAAGGTTACTGTTCTTTCTCACAGTTAAACTCTCAGTTATGAATCTGTTAGTGAAACAGATTCATTATTGCGAATCAGTTGGTGTTTTAGTTGTTGGGACAGTTGTCTTTATTTTGCCTAAGGAAATGCGAAGTGGAACCGTCGTGGAGGTGTGTATAAAATAAAATAAGACAGACTGTGTGTGGTTGGATGTTTTGGATATAAATGAAACTGAAGGAGATCAGAGGGCTACTGATGCACGACACAGTGAAACTTCCAGAAACCATTGATGGTGTATGCTAGAGAATTCGAAGAGACCCCTGTGTGATCGTCAGAGGAGATGAAGAGTCTCCAAGCTTCGTCCAAGTGAAGGAAGACTATTCTTAGAAGGGATTGACAGATGGATGAGCGTGGAAGCCTGTAACTGAAATAGAGAAGGTGAGCTCGACTGTCACAGAGAAGAGGAAGAGTCTCAACTGCCAGAGAGGTTGAGGAATCTCAACATAACATCCAGTGATGTTGAACGCTTGGGAAAACGACCAGAGAAGATGAATAGTTACGATGATGATCACGCAGAGCACTCGAGAGGTGAAGGAGATTGGCGCAGTATGAGCATGCAGAGGAATGGCGAATATTGCATGCACAAGATGTACAGAAGCTAGATATAGACGATACAAAGAAGAGATGGGGTTTTCGTTGTTGTTGGAGTTGCTGTGGTCATTGTGTAGAAGGATTGAAGTGTGAGCAAGGAGGCAGAGCGCAGAAGTAGAAATGCACAGAAGAGGAACTTTACAGTGAATGGACATGGTGCACAGAGCATAAAAAGCAGAAGAACAGACAACGCAAGTCATGTGTGCAGAAAGGCAATGAGGCAGACAGAGCAATGAAATGCAGCAGAACAGTGATGAGTCTGGTAAGCCATTGTTGAACATCATATCACTTTAATAAGTTTCAGTAGAAAAGATTTATATTTCAGGGTGGTTGGGAGGTGCTCGGGAGGACTGTTGTCCTCAGAGGTTCAAGTGGGTGATTGAACACAGGGAGTTGTAGCTTCCATCTAGTTGCAGCCAAAGAAACCAGGGTGGCAGGGTGGTGCAAGGGAGAACTCTTGTTCTCTGTTATACAGGTTGGTGCCTGTATGATTGGAAGTTGGTGCTTCCATTCAGTTGGTGCTGGAAACACTCAGGGAGTTGGTGCTTCCTTCTAGTTGGTGCTAGAGAAACCAGGGAGTTGGTGCTTCCTTCTAGTTGGTGCTAGAGAAACCAGGGAGTTGGTTCTTCCTTCTAGTGGGTGTTAGAGAAAACAGAGAGTTGGTGCTCTCAGCAAGTAGCATCTTGCAAAACAGAGGTTGTAGCCTCATTATGAGTTGGTGCTCATATGTATGATAATGTAAAGAATGTAACTATTACTTATCATATAAAGAAAAAGAGGTTTTTACCCTGTATGGGTTTCC
>ML854273.1:9908-20457 GCA_009831015.1 Picea engelmannii
GATTTTTGACGGTTTTGGAGAGCAGAGATGCTGAGGCAAGGCCAAGTCAAAGCCAGTTGGAGGCAGGGAAGCTGTTGAGGAGGAGATGCTGTCGGACGATTTCTGAGAGCTCGGGACATCCGTTTCAGGTGCCGTAAGTTGTGAAAGATTCTAGAGATCTAGGCGAACATGACTAGATCAGTCTGGAAGCCATTCGGCATTGTAAAGATGTACTATTAAGCTTTCGAACAGAAATAAAGAAGCCTCCCTCACAGAGAAAAGGCCCGGAGACGTAGGCAAAGTTGTCGAACTCCGTTATCAAACTTGTGCATTATGGTTTGCTGTTTTTCATTGTATTTCAGAACTGCAAATATGTTAATGGTTGTATAATTCATTCTCTTTTCCTCGTTCTTTCGCTAAGTTTCCCAATGGTTAATAAATGCATGCAAATAAAAACTCAACCATAAGTCATTTCGAAAAATCCTGACGGATCATAGTTACATAGTTATGATTATTTCAAGTTAGACTTGTTGACTAATCCCAAACTAGTCATATGAGACTAAAGAAAAGTTTGATGAAAATGCTAGTCTCTTGCTGTGAAAGTTAAGGAAGGTTTGCAAGTATGTGATCATATACACCAGGTCTATTATAGTGTTACAAATCATATTTGGATGATGAAATTGATGAGGCATTTTGGTTAAGGTACATGTTAGGTACATGGTTGAAACAAGTAGTTGATGAGTTGGCACATACATGAGGTGTATGGTTGATGATGTTGGTACATCTTGATGAGTCATAGTCGATGAGTAGTTGATACATGATTGGTACATACTTCGTACATGGTTGGAGGCACTTGTTAGTAGTATTGTTGACACATGGTTTATGGATGATGTAGAATACCTGTATTAGTATATTATTAGAAGCACATATTGATCTTGATGATGATTACGAGTTGTTGTGTTATGGTTGGTTGATGCACATCTTTGAGAGTTGTCTTGGTGATTGATCTTGGTGAGTAGATCTGATTTGGTTGATAAGATTGATGATATAGGTTGTTGTGATATGTTGTTTGGATACGTTGTTGTGACAGGTTATTTGTACAAGTTTGGTGCATGGTTGATACATTTGTTCATGGTACAATTTTTGTACAGGTTTTGTGCATGGTTGATGCACTTGTTCATGGTACAGGTTTTGTACAGGTTTGGTGCATGGTTTATGCACTTGTTCATGGTACAGGTTTTGTACAGGTTGGTGCATGGTTGATGCACTTGTTTATGGTACAAGTTGATTACATGTTGATTGGTACAGGTTTACATTAATATATTTCACAGTGATATTGTGACAGTGGTTCCATCATTCTACTTATACATCAGGGAGGTTGGAAGGGGAAAGGAAAAGTGGTTGTATCCACTTTCCAGTTGAATTTGGAGAACATAGGGGGTTGTAGCCTCCTTCTGGTTGTAGCTAGAGAATTGGGGAGTTGGAGCTTCCCTCAGGTTTTAGCCTGAGAAACTAGGGGGTTGGAGGCCCTTTCCAGTTGCAGCTGAAAAAAAAGGAAGTTGGTGCTTCCAATGAATGTAATTCTTCAAGACATATAAGAAAAAACATTATGTGGTTTTCTCCCGCTTTGGGTTTCCACGTAAAACACTGGTGTACTATGTATGTGTATGATTGTTCATTTGTTCATTGCTTATTTACTTTGAAGTTATTGGATGATAATCCTACATTGATATAACACTTGGATTATATGGTTAAAAAGGATTAAATTGCTCTATTACTGATTCACACTCACTCTCAGTAATCCAATAGTAATCACTGTAGAAAGGTACGACCACAGATCGTATCAGTTTCAGGAGGTTATCTTCTAGCTTACTTTCTGAGCAAACGACGAGGAATGTTGCCAAACGGTTGAAAACCCACTTGTAGAATGGATCGATTTACTTCCTTAGTGAGTCGTTTCCTCAAAACGTTAATATTTTTGGAGAAATCATTGTTGAAAGTTACAACCACAGATTTAGCTCTCCGAAACTCTGATTTTCCTTATTCTTTGGATTGTCTAGCTTGCTCCAAGCAACGTAGATCTGATACCATGTCAATGTTTCATGGAAACCTTTACAGGAGACCTAGGTAAAGCATACACAAAAAAATCTTATCAAGAAAAGGAAGAGAGATACACAATGAAGAATGATAATCAATGTCTATTATGATCTAATCAATGAGTGAGTGATCTTCACTCATATAGGCAATGACATCCTATAATTAGGAATGCATGCATAATAGTGATGGTCTAAGATTAGAAAGTCTAAAATAAAACTAGTTAATTAACTCCCACTGAACTAGTGTGCTGAAAATAGAAATTTCTCGAACAAGCTCTTCCCAGTCACTCTAAGTCCCATCCAATTTTTCATGTGTCTTTATTAAAGAAGGTGATTGGAACAAAGTGGCAACTAAAAACTAGTCTCCCAAAATTGGATGAAGAAGGATCTATTTGGTTGCAACCACAAACAGTCTTGGCCCAACATGAGTGTCATCTCTGTAAGTGCACTATTATAGATTTTTTAGTAAAATGGAAGGATACACAACTCAAGGATGCCACATGGGAATCGACCGCCATTCTCCAACAATTTCCACATCTCAAGCCTTGAGGATAAGGATGTTCTTTAAGGGGGAGGGTATGTTAGGGCCCTAACTCCCTAACCCCTTGAGTAGATAGAACAATATGTTTTGCTATATAATAAAGGTTGTCATTTGTAAATAAGGCCTTTGTAATAACATGAATACGTCTAATGTAAGAAGACTTACTAGAAGGTTCTGCCTCTAGAAAGTTCTTCCTCTAGAATATAGAGATAGCATAAATATGGGTAGAAAGAAAGGAAAATGTTGTCTTGGAAATCACTTGTACTAGAGCTCTACTTTGTTGTAGGTTTCCCCCTCGAAGAGTCACGTGAACATTGCTCCCAAGATAATAAAGGTATCATCATTTGGATCTATATTGTCATTGTGCTTACTGTTTCATCTCTTTCCATTAACAATTTTTGGTAATAATTCTGCCACCGCTCTACATATTTCATTCTCGTACCTTACACATATAAACAATCAAAATTTTAATATAATAATATTGATTTTTATATTTTAATTATTGTGTTTGGATACAATCATATAGAATATTTTCTAAACGATAGAAATAATATAAATAGGGGTAGAAAGCATGGAAAAGGTTGTCTTGGAAATCGTTTGTACTAGAGAGAGATCTACTATGTTGGAGGTTTCCCTCTTGGAGAGGCATGTGAAGTTTTCTCTCAAGATAATAAAGGTACCATCATTTGGATCTATATTGTCATTGTGCTTACTATTTCGTCTCTTTCTATTAACTAATTTTGGTAATAATTCTGCTACTGCTCTACATATTTCATTTTGGTACCTTACACATAAGAAAAATCAAATGTTTTTTAAAATAATATTGATTTTTATATTTTAATTATTGTATTTGGATATAATCATTGCATTAATGTGTTGTATCATTCAAATAAATATACCRATTGATTACACCTATGTTTATTTTAACAACATAAATCATCCATATATTTAGTCAACTATATAACATTTCATGATAGTGGACAATGCAGTAGAATACRAAATCCATTTTATAATGTATGAATAAGAGACACTCTGTTATGCAAGATGGGTCAGCATAWAGGTCCACAATAYTCAAAATGTCAATAWATAATTGTCACGATTATTGGTGGCATTTTGGTGATGTTCTTTCAGATCCATCACAACAATTTACAWATCGACGTTTATATTAAAACCTCMAAAATAAACTATAAGTCCTACATTACATTTCAATATTATTTATTTTAATCTACATTAAAAGTTTTCTCATTAAATTATTATTATTATAATTTAATCCTTAAAAGTTGTCATCAAATTATTATTATAATTTAWACATGTTTTCTTTCTTTTCTTAATACCCCTAAAAAACCCTTAGGTTTTCCGTCGCTAGTTTATTCTCATGGTKMTCTAGGTGGATATCGGTGGCCACCCACCTTTTCCAACTGGCTCCAWRCAATTTTTTTGRCAATTTTGGTAATTTACTATTTTTAGCAGTTTTTAACTTCCGGGGCCATTTTGAGGGCCTAAATGAAGGTTTTTTGGGATTGAGCTTCTAAATGATGGCCAAAGGCTYTAATTGAGCCCCCAAAATGAATCTACTCAATGATACATTTCCAACGAGCTATCGTGCRCCCCAAACAAAGATCGTATGCCAAAGTTACGCCCCCRGRAARTTGATACACCAAACTACCCAAAATGGGGTCCACAAAACTGTTGGCTTTTCATCTTCCGGGGTTAGGGTTTTGGATTTTCTTTATGATAAAAAGGCCTTTSAAGCCTCATTGTAAAATCWTCTTCTTGCGAATGCGAGTAGCATACACATCTCTTCTCAKAGATAAGTTGCCACCATTCTAGCGAGTCTTTCACTYTRTATTTTTACAGTCTTTGTACATTTTCGCTCATTAATAGAAAATTGTGTATTACTGTATATYTGTGTTTATGGTTGAATCTTTGATACATTTATGTTATATTATTGGATATTYGAGATATCTCCGTACATTTCTTTATTATATCTCTGCTCTCATTTCGTGYCGAAAATAATCCAGATCAGTGGTATCATAGCAAGCTGCTCTTGATCGTTTTTCARTGCATGTTCTCGAYGAGGTYCGAGTATAGCAAGTTGGGTCTCRAKCTTGTCTCTCTTGAAGACAATCRYTCTCACACGCCCAAGAAACCCTCCATGGCAGAAGAAAAGAAAAAYRATAGAGCAGAYGATTCTATTAATCTGTTGCTTGAGMAAGCTCTCACACRACAGAGGGACRAAATGATGGAGATTTTTTCCCACATCCTTCAAYRTYTRCCGATAACAACAAGTGTTTCTTCATYRAGCGACCACTTTGGAGGCACCTYGCCTTTCAACGTACAAGTTAATTTTGATATTCCCATATTTGAAGGACAGATAGATGCAAATGCCTTAGAAAAATGGTTAAATCTGTTAGAAGGTTATTTCTYTGTTCATAATTTCTCCGACAGGGAAAMYATCACCTTCACACTCCTTAAGGCTCTCCCCCATGTCAAACATTGGTGGGAAACTTACTGGGAGAAAATTTCCATAGAGGAGTCTGGAATATATGGGKTCGAGCCCACTTGGGATTTTTTTGTGGATGCGGTAAAGGAACAATATTATCCTGTTGGAAACTAYGAGGACCAGTACATGAGATGGACCACACTGCRGAAAAAKATGGGCTAAGCAGTTCCARAGTTCACCAATACCTTCCATACATTGCACACCAAGCTAGGTATCAAAGAATCCGAACRACATTTGGTTTTGAAATACCGTGGGGCTCTACAYAGATACATCCAAACTAAAATGGATTTTCTAGACATCRCATCGCTTRGTTCTGCTTATCGATATGCTGTTAAAATTGAGCATAAGTTTAAGCACYAGAAAAACAAGATTTTGGGTCTGCAAATYCSCAACAACCAAAGTATGATAAAGAYRACCCTAACAAAAAACATCCTGAAAACCARTCCAAGCCATAGGAAAAGAAGGGTCAYGAAAATACAAAGAAGGACACTAGAAAATGGTGTGATTTCCAYAAAAKCCCCATGGCACAACAYYGATTAATGTCGCTCAAAACAATMATTGGTGGCYGAGATAAAAGACAAGGAGYCRAACCTTGATTCAGAATTTGATTATGAAAAYACTGATARAAGACAGATCATCGACGTAGACCCCACTGCTATTGTYGCGACSRCAACAATTCAACCAGAAGAACYAACAAATTYTGAMGAGGGGGAGCACCTTTTTCATTTGTATATTTGGGTGAAGGGGACCCCACTACATTTTATTGTTGATAGTCGAAGCCAAAAGARCCTCATCTCAGCAGAAGTCGTCAAATAGTTGGGATTGTCGACAACACCACACCTGYAACCATACAACATCGGGTGGCTTCTCCAAGGACRAGATCTTCATGTCATCCAACAATGTCAATTKTCATAYAACATCCAACCCTTCAAGGATGAGGTATTATGTGATGTTTCCYCSCTGGATGTCTCTGATGTTCTCTTGGGCCARCCATATATGTGGAAGCGCCATGCTATTTATGATTCTCGACCYCGTAGGGTCARCGTTACTCTTGRGGGTMATCTCTACAGGATACYAGTGTTAATTYTGAMTATTGTCCCACCTAAACAGTGCYGCAAGGTAGTATCTCATACTACAAAATTCAGTTTCTTCACAGTCTGTTCAAAGCRTGAACAAAAGAAAACCACTACAACCTTAGTTCAAACACCTTCTATCCAACATAAGAAGGTCGACAAGATTGCAACAWAGTGTAAATATCCCTTCTGCACATAGGAATCTCATGTATCCAGACTGGTTAAAAAGGTCCAACCCTTCCAGCCACAGGTTCGTGACAACCTTYAACAAGCTAAGCAGCATAAYTTCTCCAACAAGGCAAGCAACTCATYAAGATGCAGATTYAGTAAKCGTTTTTCCCTCTYCCCYGGGCACTCAAYGCAATGGAGACCATTTCTTCCTAAAGAGGGAGGAWTGATCCAGGTGGATATTGGTGGCCACCCACCTTTTCCAATTGGCTCAAAACAATTTTCTRGCAATTTTGGTAATTTACTATTTTTAGTAGTTTTTAACTTCYAGGGCCATTTTGAGGGTCTAAATGAAGGTTTTTCGGGCTCGAACTTCTCAATRATATCCAAAGGCTMTGATTGAGCCCCCAAAATGAATCTCCTCGACRATACCTTTCCAACGAGCTATCGYRCTTCCCAAGMAGAGATCGTATGGAAAAGTTAYGCCCCAGAGAAGTTGATACACCAAACTACCMAAAATGGGGTCCACAAAACTGTTGGATTTTCATCTTCCGRGGTTAGGGTTTTGGATTTTATTTATGATAAAAAGGCCTTTGGAGMCTCATTGCAAAATCATCTTCTTGTGAATGCGAGTAGCGAACACATCTTTTCTTAGAGATAAGCTGCCACCATTCTAGCRAGTCTTTCACTCTGTATTTTTACAGTCTTTGTACATTTTCGCTCATTAATAGAAAATTGTGTATTAYTGTATCTCTKTGTTTATGGTTGCATCTCTRATASATTTCTATTATATTATTGGATATCCGAGATATCTCYRTACATTTCTTTATTATATCTCCRCTCTCATTTCGTGCCGAAAATAATCTAGATCAGTGGTATTAGAGCARGCTGCTCTTGATCRTTTTTCAGTGCATGTCCCCGACGAGGTCCAAGTATAGAAAGTTGGGTCTCGAGCTTGTCTCTCTTGAAGACAATCAYTCTCRCATGCYTAAGAAACCCTCCAYGGCAGAAGAAAATAAAAACGACATAGCAGRYGATTTTATTAATCTGTTGCTTGAGAAAGCTCTCACGCGACAGAGGGACAAAATGATGGAGAATTTTTCCCACATCCTTCAACGCATGTYGATAACAACAGGYGYRTCTTCATTGAGTGACCACTTTGGAGGCACCTCACCTTTCAAGGTACAATTTAATTTTGATATTCCCATATTTGAAGGAYAGATAGATGYAGATGCCTTAGAAAAATGGTTAAATCTGCTAGAAGGTTRTTTCTCTGTTCATAATTTMTCCGACAGGGAAAATATCACCTTCACACCCCTTAAGGCTCTCCCCCATGTCAAACATTGGTGGGAAACTTACTGGGATTCATAAACATTTGATGTAATTTATGTATAACTTGATTCTTGGAGTCATTGGATCGATTTTTGTAAGTTAAATGGAAAGAACGTCTATAAGTTATTTCCGCTATATCCCTCATAGTTTTATAACATCTTTTTCCCCCTTCTAATTGACTTTAATCACCACTCTAGATGAATTGAGAACCAATTCATCATCATTTACATCCTTCATAATTTTTATCTTCTTAGGATGACCTTCTATTCCCTAGTTGTCGATCCTTGCACAACATTCAACAAATGTTTGAAACATGTTAGCGATTATTGTTAGAAGTACATTTATAGTAAAAAGCTAAATAAAATCTTCATCTTGATCACATTTTGATCCACATACTTCCTTTTTTTGCAAAATTTCCATAAAACTTTTACACTATTTCCCACTCAAATTTCAAACAATCTTTTGGTGTTTCTTTACATTTTTGTTTCGCATGACATGCATTATCCAATGCACATCATTTAATCCTATTGATAATTCAAATATATTACCTTTATCAGTAAAACTATATTCTATCAACTATATTTTATCAATAAAACCCTTGCATAATGAAATACAAAAATTATAAAATATGTTTTACAAACTAAGTAAAGAATTTCAAGCTAAAATTGTTTTCAAGTTAGACATTGCGTACAATACAGTACCACACAATGGTGCACTTAATACATACTTAAGCATCATTGCATAGTTAGTGTACAATGAACATCGATGAATTCAACAACACATTTTGAAAAACAAATATTCACAAAACAATTTGCTTAATACCATATGTCGCACCAGTGAGTCATTTATGTATATTGCACACCATTAAAGCCATAAATATTTTGAAAGGTCGCCATGACAAATGGTGTGCTTTTAATTAAAAACACACCAGTGCATTTTTTCTGTACAATGCAAACACAAAAGCATTTAACAAAAAAAGTCGGCGTCAACAAGTTTTGGTTTTTAATGTAATGAGTGATCCCAATCCAATAAACACTAAAAACTCCATATAGAAGTACACAAAACCAATAAATATATTGCCTGGATTTAAAAATAAATAAATTAAAAATTAAAATTAAAATCTCATTGTCAAATGTTAGAGAGAATAAACCCTTACAACAACATAAAACAAAAGAAATGCAACAAAAAACTAAGGTTTGTAGCATTGAAGGTAACTCTCGAACTCTTCTATTTTCTTGAAAATGCATTGTAAATACTAATATGAATAAATACAAAAATTATGGAATTTTCTGAATCAAATGAGGGTAAATTTTATATAAATATAATGAAGTTACATTCTTTAAATTTCTACTCTACTGATTTGTATGTGATATAATGTAATGTCCCTTTCCACATGAGTCTTCTAGAAGAATGTTGAAATAGCCTAAGTAATTCCCATAGGCTATAGTCAGTGGGAAAAAAGGGAATTAATTATTTATTTAATGTCATCGGAATGGGAATTAATTAATTAATTTTTAAAAGGGTGACATTGAGTAAGTGGAAAAAGGCGCCTAAGTGACTATTGAGAATATGAAAAGTCACTTAAACTTATTAAAAGGTAAAAATGGTTACAACGAGTCAAGCAAAGAATAAAAAGGGGAAAAAGAGGGTGCCCTCTCTCATTCTAGACTTGTCGATTTCTAATTTTCATTTGAGAGAGCTCCTTGTGGCTTTGTGAACTCTTGGGACGAAAACCCTAATGAGAATTTATGAGATTGGTTTTGGTGGTGAGACATATCCACCCTAGCTAGTCATTTGGGAAGAAATCATTCAGATTTCTTCAGTGTGCTCCATGTGGGTCAAAATTTCATCTATTAGCAGCAAAGTTTCCTTGATATGAGACTAAGTTTATGGTATATGTGGATTGAGTTTTATGCGACGATTTTGATCTTCATTATCAAAGATTAAGAGACACTTGGATTCGAGTATTCTGTAGTGGGTTAGGTTACTCAAGTGTGGGACAAATTTCTCTTGTTCTTGGGCACATTCACCTTCGATCTGGGCGCATTCCTGTAGTTGGGAAACTGAGTTCTGGAAGTTTAACTCTCTTTCCAAGGTCACGTCCTTCTCTGTGGAGGTCGAGTTAGCTGTGGAGGTTGAGTCTTTCATGTGGGTCGACTTTCTACCAGTGTGGGACTATTTTGTTACTCCATAGGATGTTGTCCTTCAATCCTTTTATTGTTGTAGCAGAAAACACTTTCAGATTTTTCCACATTTCTTCACTGCTGTGTATTTTCATACCTACATGTAGCACCTATCTCATAAACAGGTCAGAGAGTTTCATTTTTATTTACTGTGTAGGATAAGGAGTGGTGGGAGAGAGGGGTATATGTGAGGGAGAGAGATATAGGAGAGGAAGATAAGGTTAGAAAGGGAGAGAGAGAGTGTGTGTGAGAGTGTGATAGGGAGAGAGAGGAAGACAAAGAGGGGGCAGAGAAAGAGAGTGAGAGGAAGGGGGGAGAGAGAGGGAAGCGAGGTAGAGAGAGGTAAAGAGAGAGAGGGAGAGAGAGAGGGAGGGGGAGGGGGATATAGTGAGAGAGAGAGGGACAATGATACATTGAGAAAGAGAGGGAGGGGGACACCGAGTGACGGGAGAGGGATATACGTAGGAGATAGAGAGAGTGTAGGGGGAGAGGGAGAGAGCCAACAAGAGTCACACTTTTAATTTTTAATGGAACTATAAACATGTGTCTTTTGTTTATCTTTATGCTCTCCATTTCCATTGTTTCACCAGGAAGACCCTTGTTTTCTGGGGTTTGGCAGTAGGAAGGGTGGAGAGAGAGAGAGAGAGAGAGAGAGAGAGAGAGAGAGAGAGAGA